>CAWUFW010019614.1:0-180127 GCA_963921515.1 Calotriton arnoldi
TTCATGACAATGAGTCAGTGGTCTTGCTCGTCTGTCCCGCAGTGGCCGCCATTAAGTAGGGGTCGGGGAGGGCTGGACAGCTGGGAGGCGGGAGCGGGGAGCTGGATTGGGCCGGTCGCGCTGGGGGGGAGGGGCCGCGGGGGCAGCAGCGGCAGGGAAAAGGTAAAGGGAGGAAATAAGGGATAAAGAAAAAAGGGAAAATAGGCAGAAATAAGGCACAAAAGAGCAGAGATGCAGAAAGGTGAAAGATAAAAGAGGGTAGAAAAACGAGTGAAAACTAGTGAAAGGGCAGAGCGAGAGGAAGGGAAAATGAGCAGAAATAAGGCACAAAAGAGCAGAGATGCAGAAAAGTGCAGAAAGGTGAAAGATAAAAGAGGGTAGAAAAATGAGTGAAAACAAGTGAAAGGGCAGAGCGAGAGGAAGGGAAAATGAGCAGAAATAAGGCACAAAAGAGCAGAGATGCAGAAAAGTGCAGAAAGGTGAAAGATAAAAAGGGTAGAAAAACGAGTGAAAGAGCAGAGTTAGAGGAAGGAGACAGAGGTCCACTGGACCACCAGGGATGAGGCGCAGGGAAACCTGCGGGTGGAGGAGGGCCTCGATCACCAACACTCGAGAGTGCAGGGGCAGGCCTCACTTAATGGTGGAGCTGCGAGGGTGGGAGAGCAATTTCACTGACAATGAGTCAGTGGTCTTTCTCGCCTGTCCCCGCCGTGGCCGCCATTAAGTAGGGGTCGGGGAAGGCTGGACAGCTGGGAGGCGGGAGCGGGGAGGGGAGCTGGATTGGGCTGGTCGCGCTGGGGGGGAGGGGCTGCGGGGGCAGCAGCGGCGGGGAAAAGGTAAAGGGAGGAAATAAGGGATAAAGAAAAAAGGGAAAATAGGCAGAAATAAGGCACAAAAGAGCAGAGATGCAGAAAGGTGAAAGATAAAAGAGGGTAGAAAAATGAGTGAAAACTAGTGAAAGGGCAGAGCAAGAAGAAGGGAAAATGAGCAGAAATAAGGCACAAAAGAGCAGAGATGCAGAAAAGTGCAGAAAGGTGAAAGATAAAAAGGGTAGAAAAACAAGTGAAAGAGCAGAGTTAGAGGAAGGAGACAAAGGTCCACTGGACCACCAGGGATGAGGCGCAGGAAACCTGCGGGTGGAGGAGGGCCTCGATCACCAACACTCGAGAGTGCAGGGGCAGGGGCAGGCCTCACTTAATGGTGGAGCTGCGAGGGTGGGAGAGCAATTTCACTGACAATGTGTCAGTGGTCTTGCTCGCCTGTCCCCGCAGTGGGCGTCATTAAGTAGGGGTCGGGGAGGGCTGGACAGCTGGGAGGCGGGAGCGGGGAGGGGAGCTGGATTGGGCCAGTGGCGCTGGGGGGGAGGGGCCGCGGGGGCAGCAGCGGCGTGGAAAAGGTAAAGGGAGGAAATACGGAATAAAGAAAAAAGGGAAACTAGGCAGAAATAAGGCACAAAAGAGCAGAGATGCAGAAAGGTGAAAGATAAAAGAGGGTAGAAAAACGAGTGAAAACTAGTGAAAGGGCAGAGCGAGAGGAAGGGAAAATGAGCAGAAATAAGGCACAAAAGAGCAGAGATGCAGAAAAGTGCAGAAAGATGAATGATAAAAGAGGGTAAAAAAAGAGTGAAAACAAGTGAAAGGGCAGAGCGAGAGGAAGTGAAAATGAGCAGAAATACGGCAAAAAAGAGCAGAGATGCAGAAAAGTGCAGAAAGGTGAAAGATAAAAAAGGGTAGAAAAACGAGTGAAGAGCAGAGTTAGAGGAAGGAGACAGAGGTCCACTGGACCACCAGGGATGAGGCGCAGGGAAACCTGCGGGTGGAGGAGGGCCTCGATCACCAACACTCGAGAGTGCAGGGGCAGGGGCAGGCCTCACTTAATGGTGGAGCTGCGAGGGTGGGAGAGCAATTTCACTGACAATGAGTCAGTGGTCTTGCTCGCCTGTCCCCGGAGTGGCCTCCATTAAGTAGGTGTCGGGGAGGGCTGGACAGCTGGGAGGAGGGAGCGGGGAGGGGAGCTGGATTGGACCGGTCGCGCTGGGGGGGAGGGGCCGCGGGAGCAGCAGCGGCGGGGAAAAGGTAAAGGGAGGAAATAAGGGATAAAGAAAAAAGGGAAAATAGGCAGAAATAAGGCACAAAAGAGCAGAGATGCAGAAAGGTGAAAGATAAAAGAGGGTAGAAAAACGAGTGAAAACTAGTGAAAGGGCAGAGCGAGAGGAAGGGAAAATGAGCAGAAATAAGGCACAAAAGAGCAGAGATGCAGAAAAGTGCAGAAAGGTGAAAGATAAAAGAGGGTAGAAAAATGAGTGAAAGAGCAGAGTTAGAGGAAGGAGACAGAGGTCCACTGGACCACCAGGGATGAGGTGCAGGGAAACCTGCGGGTGGAGGAGGGCCTCGATCACCAACACTCGAGAGTGCAGGGGCAGGGGCAGGCCTCACTTAATGGTGGAGCTGCGAGGGTGGGAGAGCAATTTCACTAACAATGAGTCAGTGGTCTTGCTCGCCTGTCCCCGGAGTGGCCTCCATTAAGTAGGGGTCGGGGAGGGCTGGACAGCTGGGAGGCGGGAGCGGGGAGCTGGATTGGGCCGGTCGCGCAGGGGGAGAGGGGCCGCAGGGGCAGCAGCGGCGGGGAAAAGGTAAAGGGAGGAAATAAGGGATAAAGAAAAAAGGGAAAATAGGCAGAAATAAGGCACAAAAGAGCAGAGATGCAGAAAGGTGAAAGATAAAAGAGGGTAGAAAAACGAGTGAAAACTAGTGAAAGGGCAGAGCGAGAGGAAGGGAAAATGAGCAGAAATAAGGCACAAAAGAGCAGAGATGCAGAAAAGTGCAGAAAGGTGAAAGATAAAAGAGGGTAGAAAAATGAGTGAAAACAAGTGAAAGGGCAGAGCGAGAGGAAGGGAAAATGAGCAGAAATAAGGCACAAAAGAGCAGAGATGCAGAAAAGTGCAGAAAGGTGAAAGATAAAAAAGGGTAGAAAAATGAGTGAAAACAAGTGAAAGGGCAGAGCGAGAGGAAGGGAAAATGAGCAGAAATAAGGCACAAAAGAGCAGAGATGCAGAAAAGTGCAGAAAGGTGAAAGATAAAAGAGGGTAGAAAAATGAGTGAAAGAGCAGAGTTAGAGGAAGGAGACAGAGGTCCACTGGACCACCAGGGATGAGGCGCAGGGAAACCTGCGGGTGGAGGAGGGCCTCGATCACCAACACTCGAGAGTGCAGGGGCAGGCCTCACTTAATGGTGGAGCTGGGAGGGTGGGAGAGCAATTTCACTGACAATGAGTCAGTGGTATTGCTCGCCTGTCCCCGCAGTGGCCGCCATTAAGTAGGGGTCGGGGAGGGCTGGACAGCTGGGAGGCGGGAGCGGGGAGCTGGATTGGGCCAGTCGCGCTGGGGGGGAGGGGCCGCGGGGGCATCAGCGCCGGGGAAAAGGTAAAGGGAGGAAATAAGGGATAAAGAAAAAAGGGAAAATAGGCAGAAATAAGGCACAAAAGAGCAGAGATGCAGAAAGGTGAAAGATAAAAGAGGGTAGAAAAACGAGTGAAAACTAGTGAAAGGGCAGAGCGAGAGGAAGGGAAAATGAGCAGAAATAAGGCACAAAAGAGCAGAGATGCAGAAAAGTGCAGAAAGGTGAAAGATAAAAGAGGGTAGAAAAATGAGTGAAAACAAGTGAAATGGCAGAGCGAGAGGAAGTGAAAATGAGCCGAAATAAGGCACAAAAGAGCAGAGATGCAGAAAAGTGCAGAAAGGTGAAAGATAAAAAAGGGTAGAAAAACGAGTGAAAGAGCAGAGTTAGAGGAAGGAGACAGAGGTCCACTGGACCACCAGGGATGAGGCGCAGAGAAACCTGCGGGTGGAGGAGGGCCTCGATCACCAACACTCGAGGGGGCAGGGGCAGGCCTCACTTAATGGTGTAGCTGCGAGGGTGGGAGAGCAATTTCACTGACAATGAGTCAGTGGTCTTGCTCGCCTGTCCCCGCAGTGGCCGCCATTAAGTAGGGGTCGGGGAGGGCTGGACTGCTGGGAGGCGGGAGCGGGGAGGGGAGCTGGATTGGGCTGGTCGCGCTGGGGGGGAGGGGCCGCGGGGGCAGCAGCGGCGGGTAAAAGGTAAAGGGAGGAAATAAGGGATAAAGAAAAAAGGGAAAATAGGCAGAAATAAGGCACAAAAGAGCAGAGATGCAGAAAGGTGAAAGATAAAAGAGGGTAGAAAAACGAGTGAAAACTAGTGAAAGGGCAGAGCGAGAGGAAGGGAAAATGAGCAGAAATAAGGCACAAAAGAGCAGAGATGCAGAAAAGTGAAGAAAGGTGAAAGATAAAAGAGGGTAGAAAAATGAGTGAAAGAGCAGAGTTAGAGGAAGGAGACAGAGGTCCACTGGACCACCAGGGATGAGGCGCAGGGAAACCTGTGGGTGGAGGAGGGCCTCGATCACCAACACTCGAGAGTGCAGGGGCAGGGGCAGGCCTCACTTAATGGTGGAGCTGCGAGGGTGGGAGAGCAATTTCACTGACAATGAGTCAGTGGTCTTGCTCTCCTGTCCCCTCAGTGGCCGCCATTAAGTAGGGGTCGGGGTGGGCTGGACAGCTGGGAGGCGGGAGCGGGGAGCTGGATTGGGCCGGTCGCGCTGGGGGGGAGGGGCCGCGGGGGCAGCAGCGGCGGGGAAAAGGTAAAGGGAGGAAATAAGGGATAAAGAAAAAAGGGAAAATAGGCAGAAATAAGGCACAAAAGAGCAGAGATGCAGAAAGGTGAAAGATAAAAGAGGGTAGAAAAACGAGTGAAAACTAGTGAAAGGGCAGAGCGAGAGGAAGGGAAAATGAGCAGAAATAAGGCACAAAAGAGCAGAGATGCAGAAAAGTGCAGAAAGGTGAAAGATAAAAGAGGGTAGAAAAATGAGTGAAAACAAGTGAAAGGGCAGAGCGAGAGGAAGGGAAAATGAGCAGAAATAAGGCACAAAAGAGCAGAGATGCAGAAAAGTGCAGAAAGGTGAAAGATAAAAAGGGTAGAAAAACGAGTGAAAGAGCAGAGTTAGAGGAAGGAGACAGAGGTCCACTGGACCACCAGGGATGAGGCGCAGGAAACCTGCGGGTGGAGGAGGGCCTCGATCACCAACACTCGAGAGTGCAGGGGCAGGGGCAGGCCTCACTTAATGGTGGAGCTGGGAGGGTGGGAGAGCAATTTCACTGAAAACGAGTCAGTGGTCTTGCTCGCCTGTCCCCGCAGTTGCCGCCATTAAGTAGGGGTTGGGGAGGGCTGGACAGCTGGGAGGTGGGAGCGGGGAGGGAGCTGGATTGGGCTGGTCGCGCTGGGGGGTGGGGCCGCGGGGGCAGCAGCGGCGGGGAAAGGTAAAGGGAGGAAGTAAGGGATAAAGAAAAAGGGAAAATAGGCAGAAATAAGGCACAAAAGAGCAGAGATGCAGAAAGGTGAAAGATAAAAGAGGGTAGAAAAGCGAGTGAAAACTAGTGAAAGGGCAGAGCAAGAAGAAGGGAAAATGAGCAGAAATAAGGCACAAAAGAGCAGAGATGCAGAAAAGTGCAGAAAGGTGAAAGATAAAAAGGGTAGAAAAACGAGTGAAAGAGCAGAGTTAGAGGAAGGAGACAAAGGTCCACTGGACCACCAGGGATGAGGCACAGGGAAACCTGCGGGTGGAGGAGGGCCTCGATCACCAACACTCGAGAGTGCAGGGGCAGGGGCAGGCCTCACTTAATGGTGGAGCTGCGAGGGTGGGAGAGCAATTTCACTGACAATGAGTCAGTGGTCTTGCTCGCCTGTCCCCGCAGTGGCCGCCATTAAGTAGGGGTCGGGAGGGCTGGACAGCTGGGAGGCGGGAGCGGGGAGGGGAGCTGGATTGGGCCAGTCGCGCTGGGGGGAGGGGCCGCGGGGCAGCAGCGGCGTGGAAAAGGTAAAGGGAGGAAATACGGAATAAAGAAAAAAGGGAAAATAGGCAGAAATAAGGCACAAAAGAGCAGAGATGCAGAAAGGTGAAAGATAAAAGAGGGTAGAAAAACGAGTGAAAACTAGTGAAAGGGCAGAGCGAGAGGAAGGGAAAATGAGCAGAAATAAGGCACAAAAGAGCAGAGATGCAGAAAAGTGCAGAAAGGTGAATGATAAAAGAGGGTAATAAAAGAGTGAAAACAAGTGAAAGGGCAGAGCGAGAGGAAGGGAAAATGAGCAGAAATAAGGCAAAAAGAGCAGAGATGCAGAAAAGTGCAGAAAGGTGAAAGATAAAAAGGGTAGAAAAACGAGTGAAAGAGCAGAGTTAGAGGAAGGAGACAGAGGTCCACTGGACCACCAGGGATGAGGCGCAGGAAACCTGCGGGTGGAGGAGGGCCTCGATCACCAACACTCGAGAGTGCAGGGGCAGGGGCAGGCCTCACTTAATGGTGGAGCTGCGAGGGTGGGAGAGCAATTTCACTGACAATGAGTCAGTGGTCTTGCTCGCCTGTCCCGGCAGTGGCCACCATTAAGTTGGTGTCGGGGAGGGCTGGACAGCTGGGAGGATGGAGCGGGGAGGGGAGCTGGATTGGACCGGTCGCGCTGGGGGGGAGGGGCCGCGGGGGCAGCAGCGGCGGGGAAAATGTAAAGGGAGGAAATAAGGAATAAAGAAAAAAGGGAAAATAGGCAGAAATAAGGCACAAAAGAGCAGAGATGCAGAAAGGTGAAAGATAAAAGAGGGTAGAAAAACGAGTGAAAACTAGTGAAAGGGCAGAGCGAGAGGAAGGGAAAATGAGCAGAAATAAGGCACAAAAGAGCAGAGATGCAGAAAAGTGCAGAAAGGTGAAAGATAAAAGAGGGTAGAAAAATGAGTGAAAACAAGTGAAAGGGCAGAGCGAGTGGAAGGGAAAATGAGCAGAAATAAGGCACAAAAGAGCAGAGATGCAGAAAAGTGCAGAAAGGTGAAAGATAAAAGAGGGTAGAAAAATCAGTGAAAGAGCAGAGTTAGAGGAAGGAGACAGAGGTCCACTGGACCACCAGGGATGAGGCGCAGGGAAACCTGCGGGTGGAGGAGGGCCTCGATCACCAACACTCGAGAGTGCAGGGGCAGGCCTCACTTAATGGTGGAGCTGCGAGGGTGGGAGAGCAATTTCACTGACAATGAGTCAGTGGTCTTGCTCGCCTGTCCCCGCAGTGGCCGCCATTAAGTAGGGGTCGGGGAGGGCTGGACAGCTGGGAGGCGGGAGCGGGGAGCTGGATTGGGCCGGGCCGCTGGGGGGGGAGGGGCCGCGGGGGCAGCAGCAGCGGGGAAAACGTAAAGGGAGGAAATAAGGGATAAAGAAAAAAGGGAAAATAGGCAGAAATAAGGCACAAAAGAGCAGAGATGCAGAAACGTGAAAGATAAAAGAGGGTAGAAAAACGAGTGAAAACTAGTGAAAGGGCAGAGCGAGAGGAAGGGAAAATGAGCAGAAATAAGGCACAAAAGAGCAGAGATGCAGAAAAGTGCAGAAAGGTGAAAGATAAAGAGGGTAGAAAAATGAGTGAAAACAAGTGAAAGGGCAGAGCGAGAGGAAGGGAAAATGAGCAGAAATAAGGCACAAAAGAGCAGAGATGCAGAAAAGTGCAGAAAGGTGAAAGATAAAAAGGGTAGAAAAACGAGTGAAAGAGCAGAGTTAGAGGAAGGAGACAGAGGTCCACTGGACCACCAGGGATGAGGCGCAGGGAAACCTGCGGGTGGAGGAGGGCCTCGATCACCAACACTCGAGAGTACAGGGGCAGGGGCAGGCCTCACTTAATGTTGGAGCTGCTAGGGTGGGAGAGCAATTTCACTGACAATGAGTCAGTGGTCTTGCTCGCCTGTCCCCGCAGTGGCCGCCATTAAGTAGGGGTCGGGGAGGGCTGGACAGCTGGGAGGCGGGAGCGGGGAGGGGAGCTGGATTGGGCCGGTCGCGCTGGGGTGGAGGGGCCGCGGGGGCAGCAGCGGTGGGGAAAAGGTAAAGGGAGGAAATAAGGGATAAAGAAAAAAGGGAAAATAGGCAGAAATAAGGCACAAAAGAGCAGAGATGCAGAAAGGTGAAAGATAAAAGAGGGTAGAAAAACGAGTGAAAACTAGTGAAAGGGCGAGCGAGAGGAAGGGAAAATGAGCAGAAATAAGGCACAAAAGAGCAGAGATGCAGAAAAGTGCAGAAAGGTGAAAGATAAAAGAGGGTAGAAAAATGAGTGAAAGAGCAGAGTTAAAGGAAGGAGACAGAGGTCCACTGGACCACCAGGGATGAGGCGCAGGGAAACCTGCGGGTGGAGGAGGGCCTCGATCAACAACACTCGAGAGTGCAGGGGCAGGGGCAGGCCTCACTTAATGGTGGAGCTGCGAGGGTGGGAGAGCAATTTCACTGACAATGAGTCAGTGGTCTTGCTCGCCTGTCCCCTCAGTGGCCGCCATTAAGTAGGGGTCGGGGTGGGCTGGACAGCTGGGAGGTGGGAGCGGGGAGCTGGATTGGGCCGGTCGCGCTGGGGGGAGGGGCCGCGGGGGCAGCAGCGGCGGGAAAAGGTAAAGGGAGGAATTAAGGGATATAGAAAAAGGGAAAATAGGCAGAAATAAGGCACAAAAGAGCAGAGATGCAGAAAGGTGAAAGATAAAAGAGGGTAGAAAAACGAGTGAAAACTAGTGAAAGGGCAGAGCGAGAGGAAGGGAAAATGAGCAGAAATAAGGCACAAAAGAGCAGAGATGCAGAAAAGTGCAGAAAGGTGAAAGATAAAAAGGGTAGAAAAACGAGTGAAAGAGCAGAGTTAGAGGAAGGAGACAGAGGTCCACTGGACCACCAGGGATGAGGCGCAGGGAAACCTGCGGGTGGAGGAGGGCCTCGATCACCAACACTCAAGAGTGCAGGGGCAGGCCTCACTTAATGGTGGAGCTGCGAGGGTGGGAGAGCAATTTCACTGACAATGAGTCAGTGGTGTTGCTCGCCTGTCCCCGCAGTGGCCGCCATTAAGTAGGGGTCGGGGAGGGCTGGACAGCTGGGAGGTGGGAGCGGGGAGGGAGCTGGATTGGGCCGGTCGCGCTGGGGGGGAGGGGCCACGGGGGCAGCAGCGGCAGGGAAAAGGTAAAGGGAGGAAATAAGGGATAAAGAAAAAAGGGAAAATAGGCAGAAATAAGGCACAAAAGAGCAGAGATGCAGAAAGGTGAAAGATAAAAGAGGGTAGAAAACGCAGTGAAAACTAGTGAAAGGGCAGAGCGAGAGGAAGGGAAAATGAGCAGAAATAAGGCACAAAAGAGCAGAGATGCAGAAAAGTGCAGAAAGGTGAAAGATAAAAGAGGGTAGAAAAATGAGTGAAAGAGCAGAGTTAGAGGAAGGAGACAGAGGTCCACTGGACCACCAGGGATGAGGCGCAGGGAAACCTGTGGGTGGAGGAGGGCCTCGATCACCAACACTCGAGAGTGCAGGTGCAGGGGCAGGCCTCACTTAATGGTGGAGCTGCAAGGGTGGGAGAGCAATTTCACTGACAATGAGTCAGTGGTCTTGCTCGCCTGTCCCCCAGTGGCCGCCATTAAGTAGGGGTCGGGGTGGGCTGGACAGCTGGGAGGCGGGAGCGGGGAGCTGGATTGGGCCGGTCGTGCTGGGGGGGAGGGGCCGCGGGGGCAGCAGCGGCGGGGAAAAGGTAAAGGGAGGAATTAAGGGATATAGAAAAAAGGGAAAATAGGCAGAAATAAGGCACAAAAGAGCAGAGATGCAGAAAGGTGAAAGATAAAAGAGGGTAGAAAAACGAGTGAAAACTAGTGAAAGGGCAGAGCGAGAGGAAGGGAAAATGAGCAGAAATAAGGCACAAAAGAGCAGAGATGCAGAAAAGTGCAGAAAGGTGAAAGATAAAAGAGGGTAGAAAAATGAGTGAAAACAAGTGAAAGGGCAGAGCGAGAGGAAGGGAAAATGAGCAGAAATAAGGCACAAAAGAGCAGAGATGCAGAAAAGTGCAGAAAGGTGAAAGATAAAAAGGGTAGAAAAACGAGTGAAAGAGCAGAGTTAGAGGAAGGAGACAGAGGTCCACTGGACCACCAGGGATGAGGCGCAGGGAAACCTGCGGGTGGAGGAGGGCCTCGATCACCAACACTCGAGAGTGCAGGGGCAGGGGCAGGCCTCACTTAATGGTGGAGCTGCGAGGGTGGGAGAGCAATTTCACTGACAATGAGTCAGTGGTCTTGCTCGCCTGTCCCCGCAGTGGCCGCCATTAAGTAGGGGTCGGGGAGGGCTGGACAGCTGGGAGGCGGGGAGGGGAGCTGGATTGGGCCGGTCGCGCTGGGGGGGAGGGGCCACGGGGGCAGCAGCGGCAGGGAAAAGGTAAAGGGAGGAAATAAGGGATAAAGAAAAAAGGGAAAATAGGCAGAAATAAGGCACAAAAGAGCAGAGATGCAGAAAGGTGAAAGATAAAAGAGGGTAGAAAAACGAGTGAAAACTAGTGAAAGGGCAGAGCGAGAGGAAGGGAAAATGAGCAGAAATAAGGCACAAAAGAGCAGAGCTGCAGAAAAGTGCAGAAAGGTGAAAGATAAAAGAGGGTAGAAAAATGAGTGAAAGAGCAGAGTTAGAGGAAGGAGACAGAGGTCCACTGGACCACCAGGGATGAGGCGCAGGGAAACCTGTGGGTGGAGGAGGGCCTCGATCTTCAACACTCGAGAGTGCAGGGGCAGGCCTCACTTAATGGTGGAGCTGCGAGGGTGGGAGAGCAATTTCACTGACAATGAGTCAGTGGTCTTGCTCGCCTGTCCCCGCAGTGGCCGCCATTAAGTAGGGGTCGGGGAGGGCTGGACAGCTGGGAGGCGGGAGCAGGGAGCTGGATTGGGCCGGTCGCGCTGGGGGGGAGGGGCCGCGGGGGCAGCAGCGGCGGGGAAAAGGTAAAGGGAGGAAATAAGGGATAAAGAAAAAAGGGAAAATAGGCAGAAATAAGGCACAAAAGAGCAGAGATGCAGAAAGGTGAAAGATAAAAGAGGGTAGAAAAACGAGTGAAAACTAGTGAAAGGGCAGAGCGAGAGGAAGGGAAAATGAACAGAAATAAGGCACAAAAGAGCAGAGATGCAGAAAAGTGCAGAAAGGTGAAAAATAAAAGAGGGTAGAAAAATGAGTGAAAACAAGTGAAAGGGCAGAGCGAGAGGAAGGGAAAATGATCAGAAATAAGGCACAAAAGAGCAGAGATGCAGAAAAGTGCAGAAAGGTGAAAGATAAAAAAGGGTAGAAAAACGAGTGAAAGAGCAGAGTTAGAGGAAGGAGACAGAGGTCCACTGGACCACCAGGGATGAGGCGCAGGGAAACTCTCGATCACCAACACTCGAGAGTGCAGGGGCAGGGGCAGGCCTCACTTAATGGTGGAGCTGCGAGGGTGGGAGAGCAATTTCACTGACAATGAGTCAGTGGTCTTGCTCGCCTGTCCCCGCAGTGGCCGCCATTAAGTAGGGGTCGGGGAGGGCTGGACAGCTGGGAGGCGGGAGCGGGGAGGGGAGCTGGCTTGGGCCGGTCGCGCTGGTGGGGAGGGGCCGCGGGGGCAGCAGCGGCGGGGAAAAGGTAAAGGGAGGAAATAAGGGATAAAGAAAAAAGGGAAAATAGGCAGAAATAAGGCACAAAAGAGCAGAGATGCAGAAAGGTGAAAGATAAAAGAGGGTAGAAAAACGAGTGAAAACTAGTGAAAGGGCAGAGCGAGAGGAAGGGAAAATGAGCAGAAATAAGGCACAAAAGAGCAGAGATGCAGAAAAGTGCAGAAAGGTGAAAGATAAAAGAGGGTAGAAAAATGAGTGAAAGAGCAGAGTTAGAGGAAGGAGACAGAGGTCCACTGGACCACCAGGGATGAGGCACAGAGAAACCTGTGGGTGGAGGAGGGCCTCGATCACCAACACTCGAGAGTGCAGGGGCAGGGGCAGGCCTCACTTAATGGTGGAGCTGCGAGGGTGGGAGAGCAATTTCACTGACAATGAGTCAGTGGTCTTGCTCGCCTGTCCCCGCAGTGTCCGCCATTAAATAGGCGTTGGGGAGGGCTGGACAGCTGGGAGGCGGGAGCAAGGAGCTGTATTGGGCCGGTCGCGCTGGGGGGAGGGGCCGCGGGGGCAGCAGCGGCGGGGAAAAGGTAAAGGGAGGAAATAAGGGATAAAGAAAAAAGGGAAAATAGGCAGTGTTGGACTTGGCCCCTTTTCTCAGAAATTTTTCGTCTTTCCCTAGCCATTTTACCATGTGTGAAACTCACTCAAGATGGCTGCCACAGGCCCCTGCTACTGCAGAGGGGCCTTACACGCATACACACTAGTAGCCAGGGTCAGGCTGGGACATAGGGATACAGTATCCATTCCATCCCCACCTCTGGGCCACATAGCCAGACATGTAGAAGGTTCTAGAACCTTCCGGGCTGTGGGAGGAGTTAGGTTTTGCTGCCTTTGGGAGAGTCACCTGACCTAGGAGTATAAAAGGCTTGGAGGGAAAACTTTTTAGTCAGTTGGAGTCAGTTGATGAGGCACCACTGAACCTGGGAGAACCTCCGCCGGAGTATAGGCTTTAGGGCCTAGGGGGGAGACCTACACTACTGCTGCTGACAGGACTGTGGCCCTGCTGGAGTAAGATAGCTGAGGAACGCCCCCACCCACTGACCTTGCCCAGTGTGAGGGGACCCAGGGAACCACCTTCAGCGTGCAGGGAGGAACATCAAGCACTCCCAGACCACCAACTCATTCCCCCTCATAAGAAGAAACTTCTGACAAGAAACTTTGACAAGAAACTTATAATAAGGAACTTCTGACAAGAAACTCCTAACAAGAAGCGCCTAAGAAGCAACCAATCTGGAGCAGTCGCAAGACACCTTAACTTGAGGAGGCCTGACCGTCCAGCCAGGCCTAAAGCCTAAACTGCCCAACTGGGGATCACCAGGTAAAGCGCCGTACCCTGAAGCGCTAGACCTTCACCCCTATTCATTTCTGCCTGTTGCTGGGCTGCCCCCAAGTACGTTGCCAGTCAGCCCTGCCCACAGGCTGCTGGTGCCCCCTGCGTTCTGTCGCCCCTCAGGTCACTGACCTTGTGAGGAGATCGCGGCCGCCGCCGCCTGAGAAGAGGCACCGTGTGGTGAGGTGCGCCGTCGCGCCCTCACCGGAGGAAGCGCTGAGGTGAGGGAAGCCCCTCAGGTGTGTGTGGTGAGGTGCGCCGTCCGCGCCCTCACCGAAGCCTCCAAAGAATTGCCCCCGCCGCCGTCACGGCCGAAGTGCCACCGCCGCCGTCGCGGCCGAAGAAGTGCCACTGCCGCCGTCGCGGCCGAAGAAGTGTCCCCGCCGCGGCCAAAGAATTGCTCCCGCCGCCGTCGCGGCCGAAGAATTGCCACCGCCGCGGCCCAAGAAATCGCCAGTGCGATCACCAGCGAGGCCTCCAGGCCCCGCAGGCGCTGTTGCCGAGCAACCGGGGTCGCCGGGCGTGACCCAGGAAGGCCGCGCAATGATTGGGCGCCGGCCCCGGTCACGCCCCCAGCGCCGACGGAAGCCCGGGAAGAGCCCCGGCAGTGCAGAGGGAGACGGGGAGCCGGCCGGAGAGGACTGCCGGCTCCCGCTCCCTTTCCTGCGACCCTGAGCCCGCCAACCTTACCCTACCTTGATCCCGGGGGCTGGAGGAGTGAGATCCCAGCCCCGCAACGTCCCCACCGGCATACCTTGATCCCGGGGCCGGAGTAAGGTGATACCGGCCCCTCAACATCCAGCCAGTCCGGCCTGAAGGCTGAGGTACCCCTACCGGGCCCCGCCCTCCAGAACACGGGCCGGGCCTGGGGAGTGCCAGTCGCCCTGAAGCGCGACCAACGACCAACACCACAGGTGAGCCCAGGAGGCCCCTAGGGCCCACAAAACGCCACTGGAGGCCGGGGGCCACCATTAACCCCATAAGTAATTGTATAACTTTCCCCATGAGGCGAGGCCCCGGAGAGGAGTGGGCCTAGCCTAAAGTTAACCCCTAAGGGTCATAGAAGCCCCAGGATACTGGACATGTCGAGGGTTCCCTATAATATTTAATAACTTATTGCAGATGCCTATTGTAATTACTGCCTAGGCCATGCTTTTAACTGTGAAGTCTTTTACCACAGGGGAAAGTATTTAATTGAATTGAGTTGAAGTGTTTTATGTTACAGGTGTACTGGAATTGCGACGCCCACTGTACTGAATGTGGGCGCGCCTAGATCAATGCAGGCCTATTTAAATGTAAAGTGAAAAGCCTTCTTTTAAGTAATTGAATATGCTAAAGTGAACTGCATGTCTAGGCCCCTGTTTTATTAACGTACCTTGAGATCATTATTAAGTGCTACGTGTAGGAGATAATTCCTGCGGCCTCTTAGTGGTCTACACTGTTGATGAGCTATGATGCTTTATTTAAAATGTGCACCAATTGAGTAATGCAATGAATTTGAATGTAGATCTGAATTAATCTGCCTCATCTAATGCCAACTTAATTTATTTATAAAAGATCTTGATTTTAAATACAAAAGCCTGGTGTGGTGTCATGTTATTGCGTTCGCATTTCTGAGTCAAAGTAAGAGTGTGCTGCACAACTGCCTTACACATTGCCTTCGCGTGCCTTCCCCGCTTCACGCCATGCTACCGTGGCGGACTCGGTAAACCCGGTTCCAACAGGCAGAAATAAGGCACAAAAGAGCAGAGATGCAGAAAGGTGAAAGATAAAAGAGGGTAGAAAAACGAGTGAAAACTAGTGAAAGGGCAGAGCGAGAGGAAGGGAAAATGAGCAGAAATAAGGCACAAAAGAGCAGAGATGCAGAAAAGTGCAGAAAGGTGAAAGATAAAAGAGGGTAGAAAAATGAGTGAAAACAAGTGAAAGGGCAGAGCGAGAGGAAGGGAAAATGAGCAGAAATAAGGCACAAAAGAGCAGAGATGCAGAAAAGTGCAGAAAGGTGAAAGATAAAAAGGGTAGAAAAACGAGTGAAAGAGCAGAGTTAGAGGAAGGAGACAGAGGTCCACTGGACCACTAGGGATGAGGCGCAGGAAACCTGCGGGTGGAGGAGGGCCTCGATCAACAACACTCGAGAGTGCAGGGGCAGGCCTCACTTAATGGTGGAGCTGCGAGGGTGGGAGAGCAATTTCACTGACAATGAGTCAGTGGTCTTGCTCCCTGACCCCGCAGTGGCCGCCATTAAGTAGGGGTCGGGGAGGGCTGGACAGCTGGGAGGCGGGAGCGGGGAGCTGGATTGGGCCGGTCGCGCTGGAGGGGAGGGGCCGCGGGGGCATCAGCGTCGGGGAAAAGGTAAAGGGAGGAAATAAGGGATAAAGAAAAAAGGGAAAATAGGCAGAAATAAGGCACAAAAGAGCAGAGATGCAGAAAGGTGAAAGATAAAAGAGGGTAGAAAAACGAGTGAAAACTAGTGAAAGGGCAGAGCGAGAGGAAGGGAAAATGAGCAGAAATAAGGCACAAAAGATCAGAGATGCAGAAAAGTGCAGAAAGGTGAAAGATAAAAGAGGGTAGAAAAATGAGTGAAAACAAATGAAAGGGCAGAGCGAGAGGAAGGGAAAATGAGCAGAAATAAGGCACAAAAGAGCAGAGATGCAGAAAAGTGCAGAAAGGTGAAAGATAAAAGGGCGGTAGAAAAATGAGTAAAAGAGCAGAGTTAGAGGAAGGAGACAGAGGTCCACTGGACAACCAGGGATGAGGCGCAGGGAAACCTGGGGGTGGAGGAGGGCCTCAATCACCAACACTCGAGAGTGCAGGGGCAGGGGCAGGCCTCACTTAATGGTGGAGCTGCGAGGGTGGGAGAGCAATTTCACTGACAATGAGTCAGTGGTCTTGCTCGCCTGTCCCCGCAGTGGCCGCCATTAAGTAGAGGTCGGGGAGGGCTGGACAGCTGGGAGGCGGGAGCGGGGAGCTGGATTGGGCCGGTCGCGCTGGGGGGGAGGGGCCGCGGGGGCAGCAGCGGTGTGGAAAAGGTAAAGGGAGGAAATAAGGGATAAAGAAAAAAGAGAAAATAGGCAGAAATAAGGCACAAAAGAGCAGAGATGCAGAAAGGTGAAAGATAAAAGAGGGTAGAAAAACGAGTGAAAACTAGTGAAAGGGCAGAGCGAGAGGAAGGGAAAATGAGCAGAAATAAGGCACAAAAGA
Source organism: Calotriton arnoldi (assembly GCA_963921515.1). Taxonomy (NCBI): domain Eukaryota; kingdom Metazoa; phylum Chordata; class Amphibia; order Caudata; family Salamandridae; genus Calotriton; species Calotriton arnoldi. The sequence continues at coordinate 16,022 of CAWUFW010019614.1, forward strand.
GCAGAGATGCAGAAAAGTGCAGAAAGGTGAAAGATAAAAGAGGGTAGAAAAATGAGTGAAAGAGCAGAGTTAGAGGAAGGAGACAGAGGTCCACTGGACCACCAGGGATGAGGCGCAGGGAAACCAGCGGGTGGAGGAGGGCCTCGATCACCAACACTCGAGAGTGCAGGGGCAGGGGCAGGCCTCACTTAATGGTGGAGCTGCGAGGGTGGGAGAGCAATTTCACTGACAATGAGTCAGTGGTCTTGCTCGCCTGTCCCCGCAGTGGCCGCCATTAAGTAGGGAGTCGAGGAGGGCTGGACAGCTGGGAGGCGGGAGCGGGGAGGGAGCTGGATTGGGCCGGTCGCGCTGGGAGGGAGGGGCCGTGGGGGCAGCAGCGGTGGGGAAAAGGTAAAGGGAGGAAATAAGGGATAAAGAAAAAGGGAAAATAGGCAGAAATAAGGCACAAAAGAGCAGAGATGCAGAAAGGTGAAAGATAAAAGAGGGTAGAAAAGCGAGTGAAAACTAGTGAAAGGGCAGAGCGAGAGGAAGGGAAAATGAGCAGAAATAAGGCACAAAAGAGCAGAGATGCAGAAAAGTGCAGAAAGGTGAAAGATAAAAGAGGGTAGAAAAATGAGTGAAAGAGCAGAGTTAGAGGAAGGAGACAGAGGTCCACTGGACCACCAGGGATGAGGCGCAGGGAAACCTGCGGGTGGAGGAGGGCCTCGATCACCAACACTCGAGAGTGCAGGGGCAGGCCTCACTTAATGGTGGAGCTGCGAGGGTGGGAGAGCAATTTCACTGACAATGAGTCAGTGGTCTTGCTCGCCTGTCCCGCAGTGGCCGCCATTAAGTAGGGGTCAGGGAGGGCTGGACAGCTGGGAGGCGGGAGCGGGGAGCTGGATTGGGCCGGTCGCGCTGGGGGAGGGTCGCAGGCGCAGCAGCGGCGGGGAAAAGTAAAGGGAGGAAATAAGGGATAAAGAAAAAAGGGAAAATAGGCAGAAATAAGGCACAAAAGAGCAGAGATGCAGAAAGGTGAAAGATAAAAGAGGGTAGAAAAATGAGTGAAAACTAGTGAATGGGCAGAGCGAGAGGAAGGGAAAATGAGCAGAAATAAGGCACAAAAGAGCAGAGATGCAGAAAAGTGCAGAAAGGTGAAAGATAAAAGAGGGTAGAAAAATGAGTGAAAACAAGTGAAAGGGCAGAGCGAGAGGAAGGGAAAATGAGCAGAAATAAGGCACAAAATAGCAGAGATGCAGAAAAGTGCAGAAAGGTGAAAGATAAAAAGGGTAGAAAAACGAGTGAAAGAGCAGAGTTAGAGGAAGGAGACAGAGGTCCACTGGACCACCAGGGATGAGGCGCAGGAAACCTGCGGGTGGAGGAGGGCCTCGATCACCAACACTCGAGAGTGCAGGGGCAGGCCTCACTTAATGGTGGAGCTGCGCGGGTGGGAGAGCAATTTCACTGACAATGAGTCAGTGGTCTTGCTCGCCTGTCCCCACAGTGGCCGCCATTAAGTAGGAGTCGGGAGGGCTGGACAGCTGGGAGGCGGGAGCGGGGAGGGGAGCTGGATTGGACCGGTCGCGCTGGGGGGAGGGGCCGCGGGGCAGCAGCGGCGGGGAAAAGGTAAAGGGAGGAAATAAGGGATAAAGAAAAAGGGAAAATAGGCAGAAATAACGCACAAAAGAGCAGAGATGCAGAAAGGTGAAAGATAAAAGAGGGTAGAAAAGCGAGTGAAAACTAGTGAAAGGGCAGAGCGAGAGGAAGGGAAAATGAGCAGAAATAAGGCACAAAAGAGCAGAGATGCAGAAAAGTGCAGAAAGTTGAAAGATAAAAGAGGGTATAAAAATGAGTGAAAACAAGTGAAAGGGCAGAGCGAGAGGAAGGGAAAATGAGCAGAAATAAGGCACAAAAGAGCAGATATGCAGAAAAGTGTAGAAAGGTGAAAGATAAAAAGGGTAGAAAAACGAGTGAAAGAGCAGAGTTAGAGGAAGGAGACAGAGGTCCACTGGACCACCAGGGATGAGGCGTAGGAAACCTGCGGGTGGAGGAGGGCCTCGATCACCAACACTCGAGAGTGCAGGGGCAGGCCTCACTTAATGGTGGAGCTGCGAGGGTGGGAGAGCAATTTCACTGACAATGAGTCAGTGGTCTTGCTCGCCTGTCCCCGCAGTGGCCGCCATTAAGTAGGGGTCGGGAGGGCTGGACAGCTGGGAGGCGGGAGCGGGGAGAGGAGCTGGATTGGGCCGGTCATGCTGGGGGGGAGGGGCCGCGGGGGCAGCAGCGGCGGGGAAAAGGTAAAGGGAGGAAATAAGGGATAAAGAAAAAAGGGAAAATAGGCAGAAATAAGGCACAAAAGAGCAGAGATGCAGAAAGGTGAAAGATAAAAGAGGGTAGAAAATCGAGTGAAAACTAGTGAAAGGGCAGAGCGAGAGGAAGGGAAAATGAGCAGAAATAAGGCACAAAAGAGCAGAGATGCAGAAAAGTGCAGAAAGGTGAAAGATAAAAGAGGGTAGAAAAATGAGTGAAAGAGCAGAGTTAGAGGAAGGAGACAGAGGTCCACGGGCCTACTAGGGATGAGGTGCAGGGAAACCTGCGGGTGGAGGAGGGCCTCGATCACCAACACTCGAGAGTGCAGGGGCAGGCCTCACTTAATGGTGGAGCTGCGAGGGTGGGAGAGCAATTTCACTGACAATGAGTCAGTGGTCTTGCTCGCCTGTCCCGCAGTGGCTGCCATTAAGTAGGGGTTCGAGGAGGGCTGGACAGCTGGGAGGCGGGAGCGGGGAGCTGGATTGGGCCGGTCGCGCTGGGGGAGGGGCCGCGGGGGCAGCAGCGGCGGGGAAAAGGTAAAGGGAGGAAATAAGGGATAAAGTAAAAGGGAAAATAGGCAGAAATAAGGCACAAAGAGCAGAGATGCAGAAAGGTGAAAGATAAAAGAGGGTAGAAAAACGAGTGAAAACTAGTGAAAGGGCAGAGCGAGAGGAAGGGAAAATGAGCAGAAATAAGGCACAAGCAGAGATGCAGAAAAGTGCAGAAAGGTGAAAGATAAAAGAGGGTAGAAAAACGAGTGAAAACAAGTGAAAGGGCAGAGCGAGAGGAAGGGAAAATGAGCAGAAATAAGGCACAAAGAGCAGAGATGCAGAAAAGTGCAGAAAGGTGAAAGATAAAAAAGGGTAGAAAAGCGAGTGAAAGAGCAAAGTTAGAGGAAGGAGACAGAGGTCCACTGGACCACCAGGGATGAGGCGCAGGAAACCTGCGGGTGGAGGAGGGCCTCGATCACCAACACTCGAGAGTGCAGGGGCAGGGGCAGGCCTCACTTAATGGTGGAGCTGCGAGGGTGGGAGAGCAATTTCACTGACAATGATTCAGTGGTCTTGCTCGCCTGTCCCCGCAGTGGCTGCCATTAAGTAGGGGTCGAGGAGGGCTGGACAGCTGGGAGGCGGGAGCGGGAGGGGAGCTGGATTGGGCCGGTCGCGCTGGGGGGAGGGGCCGCGGGGGCAGCAGCGGCGGGGAAAAGGTAAAGGGAGGAAATAAGGGATAAAGAAAAAAGGAAAATAGGCAGAAATAAGGCACAAAAGAGCAGAGATGCAGAAAGGTGAAAGATAAAAGAGGGTAGAAAAGCGAGTGAAAACTAGTGAAAGGGCAGAGCGAGAGGAAGGGAAAATGAGCAGAAATAAGGCACAAAAGAGCAGAGATGCAGAAAAGTGCAGAAAGGTGAAAGATAAAAGAGGGTAGAAAAATGAGTGAAAGAGCAGAGTTAGAGGAAGGAGACAAAGGTCCACTGGACCACCAGGGATGAGGTGCAGGGAAACCTGCGGGTGGAGGAGGGCCTCGATCACCAACACTCGAGAGTGCAGGGGCAGGGGCAGGCCTCACTTAATGGTGGAGCTGCGAGGGTGGGAGAGCAATTTCACTGACAATGAGTCAGTGGTCTTGCTCGCCTGTCCCGCAGTGGCCGCCATTAAGTAGGGGTCGAGGAGGGCTGGACAGCTGGGAGGCGGGAGCGGGGAGCTGGATTGGGCCGGTCGCGCTGGGGGGGAGGGGCCGCGGGGGCAGCAGCGGCGGGGAAAAGGTAAAGGGAGTAAATAAGGGATAAAGAAAAAAGGGAAAATAGGCAGAAATAAGGCACAAAAGAGCAGAGATGCAGAAAGGTGAAAGATAAAAGAGGGTAGAAAAACGAGTGAAAACTAGTGAAAGGGCAGAGCGAGAGGAAGGGAAAATGAGCAGAAATAAGGCACAAAAGATCAGAGATGCAGAAAAGTGCAGAAAGGTGAAAGATAAAAGAGGGTAGAAAAATGAGTGAAAACTAGTGAAAGGGCAGAGCGAGAGGAAGGGAAAATGAGCAGAAATAAGGCACAAAAGAGCAGAGATGCAGAAAAGTGCAGAAAGGTGAAAGATAAAAAGGGTAGAAAAACGAGTGAAAGAGCAGAGTTAGAGGAAGGAGACAGAGGTCCACTGGACCACCAGGGATGAGGCGCAGGAAACCTGCGGGTGGAGGAGGGCCTCGATCACCAACACTCGAGAGTGCAGGGGCAGGAGCAGGCCTCACTTAATGGTGGAGCTGCGAGGGTGGGAGAGCAATTTCACTGACAATGAGATTAGCAATGATCTTGCTTTTACTGCTATGAGTCACATTGGATTTAAAAGACAATTTATTGAAAAGACTGTTTAACTAGGAGGAAAAAAATGGCTTTCCAGGGAAAACAATTCTGCGCTGTAAGAGGTGTCATTGAGCACACGGGGGACTATTTATGGGGAATTGGCATAGGTCAGCGCAGCAAGTCTACTTGCTGCACTGCCTGACGCCAATGTGAAAAGTAAAAAGTGCTCTGTATTTATGCAACACTGTGCATTCCTTTACTTTCCCCCTGCGCTGGTGCACAATTGACTGCCTAGCTCCAACTCAGGCAACCTTGCACCATGGTGCAAGTGTGCCTGCATTGCATGCAGGATTATTTTTGTGCAGGAAGGGGCACATTCATGCACAAAAACAATGCTGAGAGGCGTTTTCCTCTTTCCATGTGTGCTGCAGAATGCAGCGCACAGGGAATGAGGAAAAAACAAAGACAAATAAAGATATTTCTCTCGTTACACCACCCCTGGTGATGTGTAAGGTTTTGACACTGCCCCAGGTTTATGTGATTAAGTAAACCTGGGGCAGTGTCAAAATCCATGGGTCTTGCGTGGGAAAACCTCACAACACCCATGGAACGCCTCCCTAGCGCACAGTAAGGCCATAGAGCGACTTGCGCTGCTTTACCTTACTCCATATCTATGAGGCCATTCAAAGCCAGGCAATCAATCAATCAATCATTCAGGGGTTTGTAAAGCACGGCTACTCACCTATGAGGTCTCAAGGCTCTGAGGGGCTGCTGATCCATCTGGGCGTGGAGGTTCAGTCAAAGAGCCAGGTCTTGAGATCCTTTCTGAATTGGGTCAGCAACGGGGAATGCCTGTGGTGAAGGGGCTGGGTGTTCCTGGTCTTGGCGGCGAGGTAGGAGAAGAATCTTCCTCCGGTTCTGGTCTTGTGAATCAGTGGGATGGTGGCAAGTTGGGCAGAGCAAAGTTGTATGGCGGGTATGTGGAATGAGAGGCGGTGGTTCAGATGTTCTGGTCCTGCATCGTGGGGAGATGTAATTATTACACAAAGAAAAAAGGCAGAAATGCCACTTTCCAAATGCACATCTACCCACTTTGTCCGTTGGGAAGTAGTTTCTCCAAAATATAGTACGCTGTAGTGCCCTCCAAGCATAAGGCCTCCCTTTGCCTTTAGGAGACCAAATCAACTCTCCAGGGAGAAGCAAGTCCCCCTTGAGGTTTACATATAAACTGCACAAATGCAGAGGCACCTAGAAAGTAGTCCAAATCTGTACAATAGGCTTTAACCACCAAAATTTGAGAAAGGAAGTCCATAAGGCGATCTCTGTTTTCCTCTGTATATCCTTTATTTCATATCAACAACATTTTTTTAAACATCCGAAACAGGCAGCCGACACGTGTTTCGTCCGAAAGGACTTTCTCAAGGCTGCAAACAATATTAAATCTACAATTAAAACAATGGTTGATATAACAATGTCCATATGTACAAGTTAAAAATAGCATTAAAAAAGCATAAGACCTGGTGACAACTCAAAAGGGGAAATGGATAGACACGTACCTACAGCATAGTAATTGCCCCCTAATAATGTGACATGGCCATAATAATTATGTGACACCAAAAAGAAAGATAGAATCCACCACCAAGATAGTGATTGATATAAACGTCGAGCAAGTTATTCTCCCAAATTGCTATGTTGGTACAGTACAGTTCATGCACTACATCTTACCTAGACTGAACCGTAGAGAGATTCGTATTTCAAGATTCGTTCATTAGAAAAGGATCACACCCGTAGTAAACGTATAACACCTAGTAAATATGCAAATAAAATACCAAATAAATATGCAAGAACTACTGTAGTGGGAAACAACTACTAACTAAGGTCAAAACAAAATCTACAAAAATCCGTCTCCCAATATCAAACTGATGTAAGACCACTATAGCTAAGTTGCTGACAAACATAATATTTCCCGGACTTTTTTATGACAAATACATCTTCTCTTAAAATTATCCAAATGTAATATGCATCTGGATAAATAACAAAGTAGAAAGTGGTCCTCAATCACATAACTCGTGATGTTGGACAAGTTTGTAAAAGAGCGCCAAAGCGTCATATCACCAGAAAAATCCCTATTGATTCGGAGGTGGAAATGGTCCATAAGTGACATATTACTACGAAAATTATTCACACACATTATAGATACAATGGGGCCGATTCCGATTCGGGCCGGAAATCTCTCCAACCGAGCCGGACCCGGAGAGATTTCCGACCGAATCGGACCCGTGCAGCCCGACCGAACGAGTACGATGCGTCCGTATGCTATCGTACTCGAGTCGGTCGGACTCCCATTGAAGTCAATGGGAGCCGGTCGTACAATGCGTACGCGGGCTCCCATTGCCTCCAATGGGTGCGAGGCGAACAAGGGCGCCCCTACAGCGGGTACGTGGCGAGCGACTCGCGCCGTACATGCACAGGTAGGGGGACCCATGGGTCCCCCTGTGTGCGACTCGCGCGGCTACGGCGTACAGGGGTGTCCGACACGGACCCCGGAGTACGGCTCCGACTGCTCTTTCGAGCCAGACGGCGCGGCTCGGTCGGACTGCTCGCGGCGCGCATCATACTTACCCGGCCGGGGAACGTCTCCATTGCGCGGTGCGAGTCGTGTCCGAGCGAGTCGGTCAGAGCGGTTCGACCCGGGAACGAGTCGGTCAGAGCGGTTGGGACGCCCAAACGAGTCGGTCGGCGATTTCGCATCGTACTCGCTCGTCCGGACGCGCGTACGGATCGGTCGGGAAATAGGGCTCCGAATCGGATCCGGTTAAGCCGAATCCGGTTCGGAGCCCTACCGGCCGAGATCGTAATCGGCCCCAATGTGTGTGTGTATCGTTGTGGTGTCTAAACATACCAAACGATTTGTATGTGGTGTGGACCTAGGGCCATATGTAGGAAGCTGTTTTGCGATCGCAAACACTGCGAATCGCAAAAATTAGGGTGTATGCAATCGCAAAACAGACCGTTCCTATGTAGGAAAGGTTTCCGCTGCGCAAAAATGGGAATCGCTAATTTAGCGATTACCATTTTTGCGTACCAATGAGTCTGCAAATTATTGTGCGAATTCGCAATCTGCTTCACATCATTTGCGATATTTGCTACTACCGTTCTCGCTAAATGCAAATTCGCAAATTGAGATGTAGGTAAAAGTCGCAATTAGCAATTTTACGAAATTCGCAATTTTGCACTTCTCAATTACCACCAACTATGAGCAGGTGGTAACCAGTTGCTACCTATTTAAACAGGCCCACAATGCCACTGGGATTTACAACTATGGCTGGGCTGTATGTGATAGACAGGAGGCTGCGAATCAGAGATGCTACACAGAGAAGGAGATGCCAGGAAAGGATCTACAGAGCACGCATCACCCTTTTCCAGCTGACCGAGGAGGAGATCCATGTGAACTACAGGCTGCACCCAGACAGCATCCTGGAGTTAATAGAGGAGCTGAGACCCATACTGGAACACACCACACGCAGGGCACACACCATTCCCACCCATGTCCAGGTTCTGTGCTCACTGCACCTCCTGGCATCAGGGAGTTTTCAGGGGGTGATAGCCACAGCAGGAGGGGTCTCTCAGAGTGCACTTTTGCACTTCTTCCACGCCTTCCTTGGTGCAATGGTTCAGAGGCTGCATCACCACATACAATTTCCCAGCACACAACAGACACTAGATCAGACCAAGCAGGAATTCTACCAAATAGCCCAATTCCCCCACGTCATTGGCTGCGTAGATGGGTCCCATGTCGCACTCTCACCCCCATCACAGAATGAGTATGTGTTTAGGAACAGAAAGTCATATCATTCCCTGAACATCCAGGTAGTGTGCAACGCCAAACACATAATCACTGATATTGTGGCAAAATACCCAGGAAGCACACACGACTCATTCATGTTTCACCACTGTGGATTAAATCGCAGACTCACAAATGGCGATTTTGGAGAGGGCTACCTGCTAGGTAAATGTATGGCTTACAAACACAACCAGTAAAGGCTTGAACTGGCAGGACAGTATTGAACATAACTCTACTTATACCCTGCAGGTGACAGTGCGTATGCTGTACGTGACTACATCCTTACACCGTACCTGAATCCAGCCACTGCAGGTGAGCGGAGGTACAACAGCGCCCACAGAGCCACACGCTGTGCCATTGAGAGGACCTTCGGAATCCTTAAGAGCCGTTTCTGCTGCCTCCATAAGAGTGGAGGTGCGCTACAGTACAGCCCTGAGACATGTTGCAAAATCGTGGTTGCCTGTGCAATACTACACAACATCGCTACCAAGAAAGGCACCCCAGTGGATCTGACAGATTCAGACACATCAGATGAGGAGGGACCAGCTCCACGTCGCAGACCAGCAGGTGGGGCCGGGCGGCTGCCGGGCGCCTGAGACGAGATGAGATCACACATAACTACTTCTAAGTGAGTAATGAGGACACAATGCCACAGAATGGTGCTTAACTGTGATGTTTATTTCCTTTGGTGCAGGAATACATCTGCCACACAGTGTGACTTTATTGACATTGCTTGCATATGTTTGTGCCACAGTGCAAGTATTTCCATCAGCCAATACGTCCATATGGAATGTGTTGCTTCACACATAGCCATAAGTCCCTGATGTTTCTTCACCTCCTACGTGCACGCCCTGTTGCCCCTCGCTCAGGGTGCCCACTGCCCTCCCTGGAGTCATCATCTACTCTCCCCTGGCGCACACTCCGGTGTCTGTCCTGTGGAATTGGTGGGGTGATGCTGCTCCTGCTGGACTGTTCGTCCGTATCCAATGTGCTAAGTGGGCCTATGCCACCTATCGCAGCTGCGCGCATCTGGTCCATGGCATGTGTAACCTGCACCAGGCCCCTGCCCACGTCCTGGCAGCAGTGAGCCATCTCATGCTGCATACTGACACATCTTCGGGCCAGCAGGGATGTGGCGGTTGACAGGCGGTTGACAGCTCTTGCGTACGAGTCCAGCCAGGTGTGAAGACGCTGTCTCTCCCTGCGCCTGGCTGCCCTGTCTCTCCTTATCTCCCTGCACAGTCCTTCCAGTGCACCTGTCATGGCCATTACACCAACCCGCATCTCTGTCATGTTATGATTGTGTGCAGACAATTGGCGCTGTATTGATCTTATTCCTTTGACTTCCAGGCGCTGTGCTTTCAGCATGCTGCCTTCAAGGCCCGAGAACACAGTGTCTTCGTCGACAGGAGCAGTGCTGGTGGACGGCCGTGCCCTGCGTCTCGACCCACTCCCTTCACTGGTTTGTACAGGGGACTGTGTTGTCTGCTGTCCTGCATGCTGCCTCCGGACTGGCTGTGCCTCTCCTGCTGTGTCTGTTGCCTCTGCCTCCAGCAGTGGTAGTGGTGGCACTATGTTGCGCCGTCTGCATGGCGCAGGGTTTGCTGGTCTCACTTCGCCCTGCTCATCCTGCCCTGCCTCGTCCTCATTTTCTGGTGTGTCCTCCCCTTCTGCCATGGGTTCCTGTGTTGTTGGTGGTGCTGTGAATTTAAATGCACACATTAATTCTGTGTCCTGTCTCGCATTTGTAATGCATTACAGTTTACAATTTTCAAATCACATGAGTACTATCTGTCTGTTTTCTTCATTTCCTGAATGACTCATCCCTATTCCACCTTGCTGTGTCTCACTGCTCCAGGTATCAGTGCATGTGACTACATCTCCCATAATGCATTTCTGGGTGTGCTTGTGGACATGTACTGGAGTTGCACTCGGGTTGGGTGTCTGGGGGTGTGAGTGGGTTGGGTATGTATCAGGGGTTTTGGCATGCATCTTACCTTGTGTGGTGTCTGGGTGTTCGGAGCTGTCCAGGTCAGCCACGCCACTCACACTCTCAGGTTGAAGGGTGCCCTCCACCAGCTCCTCCAGGGGCGTTGAGTCTGTTGCTGTGGACGTCCCACCACCGGTCTTTTGGCCTCGGCCAATCTTGTAGCCACCCTCTCCTTTGACCTTTGCCGCATGTCGTACCACCTTTTTCTTAGGTCTTCGACTGAGCGGTGTGTCACGCCAATTGCATTGACTTTCTCCTGTATGTCAGTCCATAATTTTCGTTTTCGTGCCTCTGGCACACGTAGTGACTTTTTACCAAACAGGAGGTCATGGCTGCTGACTATTTCCTGGGTGAGGACCTCCAGCTCCCTTTCGGTAAATTTTTGTTTCCTCTTTCTGGGATTATCTTCCTGCTGCTTCTCTGTCCCCAGGGACTCCATTTCTCCTGCTTTCAGTTGCTGAGCGCAAATCTCCAACTCTCCTCACAGCCTCTCACTCAGCTTCTGGCAATCAGGTGCAGCATGGGCAGTCACACTTCCTGGTTGTGATGTCATCATTCTGCACCTGAATTGCAAATTCTCGGAATTGCGATTCCTTAATTGCGTTCTCGCAATTAAGCAATCGCAATTTCAGTAATCGCTATGTAATTCTACGAAATTTTGGTAATCGCTATTTTTTGTGATATTTTACCTACATCGGAATTTGCGATTCTCAAAATGCGATTCGCGGAAAATCGCAATTTCAGAATCGCAAATTCATTTTTACCTACATATGGCCCCTAGTCATCCTACAACATAACACACATACGGGAAAAGATAAATACCCCTGAAGCATAGGTAGTCTCCACTCCCGCTCCCGCTACCCCCGTGTTACTGGCCAGGCCATGATACGCCTGCAAAATAATAGCACAAACACATGGCACAACATAAAACTATAGGTCAAAAAGCTTCACACTGTCTAAGACTCATAGCGCACAACATTTCTTGTCGAAATTACCTGTGGCGATGACCAGTCAGATCGCGTGCAATCCCGATAGCAGCGAGACACCGCCAAATGACCCTCGTTTAAAAAAGAGGAGGATGAGGCTCATATTACTCTACATAGTCGCCATTTTGGAGTGGTGAAATAAAGCTTGACGGCCAATGTGGAGTATACATATTGGCCAAGCACGTATCAAATATAGTTAGAAAACAGTTAGAAGACACCCAGTGTGAATGGGTCCGGGGTGTGTATCCATTACCCAATGATCAGAGAAAGGCATCCATGCACAAACAGGTGTATCCCCTCTCTCCACATTTCTGATCAATGGTAAGAGGTAAAACGACAGTCCTGACACCCCCTTAGGTCACACAATTTAGAAGATTTAATTCATATAGTTTCTTGAGAGGACCCAGTGAAACTGGCTTGATGTTTACCTACTAGCGTGCATATAGTGTGATGTGATATAATGTACAGAACAATCCTCACAGTTGCGCATGGCTGTAGTGTATCAATATACTTTCAGACAATATTTCTATTTCAATGACCACTCGTCTTGGATTTAAACGCGGGTCATTTGGCGGTGTCTCGCTGCTATCGGGATTGTACGCGATCTGACTGGTCATCGCCACAGGTAATTTCGACAAGAAATGTTGTGCGCTTTGAGTCTTAGACAGTGTGAAGCTTTTTGACCTATAGTTTTATGTTGTGCCATGTGTTTGTGCTATTATTTTGCAGGCGTATCATGGCCTTGCCAGTAACACGGGGGTAGCGGGAGTGGAGACTACCGACTCCCATCGCTACAGGTAAATTCAGAGATTTATGGTTTTTGTCGTCTCTTTATAATTAGTATAATAATCTGCCTATAGCGTAGGTATATTCCTCCTCTCAGGTTATACATTCTCAGCATGTTGGTTGTCTATGCTTCAGGGGTATTTATCTTTTCCCATATGTGTGTTATGTTGTAGGATGACTAGGTCCCACCACATACAAATCGTTTGGTATGTTTAGACACCACAACGATACACACACACATTGTATCTATAATGTGTGTGAATAATTTTCGTTGTAATATGTCACTTATGGACCATTTCCACCTCCGAATCAATAGGGATTTTTGTGGTGATATGACGCTTTGGTGCTGTTTTACAAACTTGTCCAACATCACGAGTTATGTGATTGAGGACCACTTTCTACTTTGTTATTTATCCAGATGCATATTACATTTGGATAATTTTAAGAGGAGATGTATTTGTCATAAAAAAGTCCGGGAAATATTATGTTTGTCAGCAACTTAGCTATAGTGGTCTTACATCAGTTTGATATTGGGAGACGGATTTTTGTAGATTTTGTTTTGACCTTAGTTAGTAGTTGTTTCCCACTACAGTAGTTCTTGCATATATATTTGGTATTTTATTTGCCTATTTACTAGGTGTTATACATTTACTACGGGTGTGATCCTTTTCCAATGAACGAATCTTGAAATATGAATCTCTCTACGGTTCAGTCTAGGTAAGATGTAGTGCATGGACTGTACTGTACCAACATAGCAATTTGGGAGAATAACTTGCTCAACGTTTATATCAATCACTATCTTGGTGGTGGATTCTATCTTTCTTTTTGGTGTCACATAATTATTATGGCCATGTCACATTATTAGGGGGCAATTACTGTGCTGTAGGTACGTGTCTATCCTTTTCCCCTTTTGAGCTGTCACCAGGTCTTATGTTTTTTTTATGCTATTTTTAACTTGAACATATGGACATTGTTATATCAACCATTGTTTTAATTGTAGATTTAATATTGTTTGCAGCCTTGAGAAAGTCCTTTCGGACGAAACACGTGTCGGCTGCCTGTTCCGGATGTTTGAAAAAATGTTGTTGATATGAAATAAAGGTTATACGGAGGAAAACAGAGATCACCTTATGGACTTCCTTTCTCAAATTTTGGTGGTTAAATCCTATTGTACAGATTTGGACTACTTTCTAGGTGCTTCGGCATTTGTGCAGTTTATCGTGGGGAGCTGTGTAGGCATATGTGAGGAGCTTGAAGGTGATTCTCTTGCTGACTGGGAGCCAGTGAAGCTGCCAGAGGTGTTGAGTGATGTGGCTGCTGCAGGGGATGTCAAGGACCAGTCTGGATTGGGCGTTTTGGACGCTCTGTAGTTTCCTGAGCTGTTTCTGGTTTATGCCGGCATAGAGTGAGTGGCCATAGTCGAGTCTGCTGTTGATAAATGCATGGGTGACAGTCTTTCTGGATTCTGTGGGGATCCATCTGAATGCCTTTCGGAGCAGGTGGAGCATGTGGAAACAGGATGAGGATACAGCGTTGATCTGGCAGCTCATTGTGAGTGAGGAGTCCAGTATGATGCCGAGGTTGGGTGCGTGGTCCATGGGGGTGGGAGGTGTTCCCAGAGTGGCAGGTCACCAGGAGTCGTCCCAGGTTGAGGGGGTGGGTCCCTGGATGAGTACTGAGGTCTTATCTGAGTTGAGCTTGAGGCAGCTATCTGTCATCCAGGTGGTCACGGTCTTCATCCCGCTGTGGAATTTGGTTCTGGAGGCTGTAGATTTGGTGGTTAGGGACAGGATTAGCTGGGTGTCATTGGCATAGGAGATGATGTTGAGTCTGTGGATTCTCATGATGGCCGCGAGAAGGGCCATGTAGACATTGAAGAGGGTGGGGCTCAGGGAGTAGCCCTGGAGCACTCCTCAGGTGATCTCTATAGGTTCTGAGAGGAATGGAGTTAGTCTGCATCGCTGTGTTTGGCTGGTAAGTAAAGAGTTGATCCAGTCCAGGGACTTGGTAGATGGTATCGAAAGTGGTCGAGAGGTCCAGAAGGATTAGGGCTGCGATTTCGCCATGGTCGAGGAGGGAGCGGATGTCGTTGGCGAGGCGAGGAGTGCGGTCTGGGTGCTGTGTGTGCTTGGGAGACAGATTGAGAGATGTCCAGGACATGGTTCTCTTCAATGACCTCCGAGAGCTGAGCATTGATGGCCTTCTTGATGACCTTGGCTGGGAAGGGGAGGAGGGAGATGGGTCTAATGTTCTAGAGGTCTGTTGGGTTGATGGATGGCTTCTTCTGCAGGGGGTTGATATCGGCGTGTTTCCAGTTGTCGAGGAAGGTGGCGGTTTCGATGGGGCAGTTGATGGTGCAGCAAGCTCTGGGGTGTTGGAGGTGGCTGCTCTATGGAAGATGTGATACGGAAAAAGGGTCCGATGGGGCTCCGGAGTGGATGCTTTTCATGGTCTTGAGTGTGCCGTCTGTGGTAAGCGGAGACAATTTGAGCAGGATATGTTGGGGTGCGGCGTGGTTGCCTGTGGTGGTGATGGGCATTGTGGTAGGGTCTTGGTTGTCGAAGCTGTCGAGTTTGTTGCATAGGTCTATTGAAGGGTGGGACATTTGTGGTCTCAATGTTGGGCCCGGTGAACTCCTTGACGATGGCGAAGAGTTCTTTAGCTGTTGTGTGCGTTGGCGTTGATTCTGTCTTAGAGGTGAATAAGGAGAAACTGTTGTGGTTTTAAGGTATGTTACACAAATCAGAGGGAAGGTGACTACTGTAAGTTATTTGAGGACACAAACTAATATTTATGATGGGAAATACTTGAATTTTCACCTTTTAATGCAATGGCTTGGTGCTGAGCACAAATTGAAGAACAAGAACCCCCTTTCCCAAAAATAGATTGGGTAATTACTCTTAACAAGCCATCAGCCTATGACTCAATCCAATATCTTGCTAATCAGCTATGTGCAAGTCCCTTCGCAGGACGTCTTATGTCTAGCCTTAAGATAGACACGTGTGTAAACAGACAGCAATGCATAATACAGCCTTATAGCCTGCTGCGGTGGTCTATATCGGCCATTAAACACCCGCTCTAGCGTTAAAGGCCTGAGCCGAAGGAGCCAACTACAGAGAGCTATAAGGCTATTAGAACATTCCGCCACTAGAGGGAAGAATGTTCTACCAAATAAATTGCAGAAATATCTCAAAAACATAGGGCCCGATTCACAGAACTAATCTGAGACAAAATCCTAAACTTACTACTTTTGGTATTCACAGAAGGCATTTAGTAGTAGTAAAGTTAGGATTTTGTCTTAAGTTTGTCTTAAATTTGTCTTAAGTCTGTCTTAAGTTTGTCTTAAGTCTGTCTTAAGTCTGTCTTAAGTTTGTCTTAAGTCAAACTTAAGACTAAATCCTAACTTTACTACTACTAAATGCCTTCTGTGAATACCGAAAGTAGTAAGTTTAGGATTTTATCTCAGATTAGTTCTGTGAATCAGGCCCATTGTTCTTCCGAGTCGGTAGCTCCGTCTGGGGCTACCGCGATCCAGAGTCTAACAGTTCCAGCCGACCGCGTCAGTACGGGTCAGCTGTAGCATCGACAGACTCGTAGACAGTACCTTTCTCATTGCGGCCGATCGTGTTGGTACGAGTCAGTCGGGGCAACCGTTGCGGTTGCGTTGGGAAGTGAAGCATGCAGCGTGCTGTGCATTACGGCGTGGTGCAGGCAGCTGCTCGGTGCCGGTCATCCAGCGGCGTCGGTGAGACCAAGGCTATAATGTGTAGTGAGGCGGTGCTCGAAGCGGTGCTGGCAGGTCACGGTGCGGGCGACTGAGCCGGTCGATGTTCAAGCAGACAGCGACAGTGTTGGTGAGATCCGGGTGGCAGAGTGAAGGGAGGCGGTGCCGAGTGCGGTGCCCAAAGGACACTGTGCAAGTAGCAGCTCGGAGATAGTCGCCCAGCACCGTCGGTGAGACCAGGGTTGTGGTGCGAAGTGTGGCTGTGCCTTCTACGGTGCCTTCAGGACATGATACCAGCGGCTGCTCTTCTCCTCTGCGGCGACTGAAACCAGCGGTTCCAGAGATGGTACCCCGAAGGAATGTGAAGACTTTGCTGTTCCTGAGACTTCTTGAAGAGGGGGCAAGCTCTACCTCAATTTCTTTGAAATACTTTAGCAAGCAGGGTACACACACAGTTCCTCTCCTTGGCAGAAACAGCTACTGCAGGCCAACCTCAGACAGCACACAGCAAAGGGGCAGTACTTCTCCTTCAGCTTTCCCAGCTCTTCTCCTCAGCAGATGTTCCTCTTGAATTCTAGAAGTAATCTAAAAGTCTGGGCTCTGGACCCACTTTTTGTAGTCAAAATTCCTTTGTTCTCTTGTGGCGGAGAGTGTCTGTGGTCAGCAAAAACCAGTCTGTCCTCTCTGGCCCAGCTTCCTGGCAGGAGGTGGAGATGGCATTGTCCAAGGCAGACCAGGCCCATTCAGGTGTAATGGAAATCTCCTCCCCCTACTCTAAATGCAGCCCAGGTCTATTCAGCCCAGCCATGCCTCATCCTGGAAAGGCAGGACACACCTCACCCCCCTAAGTGGCTGTCTGAACAGAATGCACATCCCCAGCCCCTGCCACTCCAAAGTAGACAGTCAATACACAAACCTAGCAGAGGCACACTGGATGGCTAAGCAAGAAAATGCCCTCTCTCTAAAAGTGGTATTTTCAAACCCAGAATATAAAACAAATCCTTACTAAAAGATGCATCTTTATATCCTGAGTTCAGGCATACCAAACTCCACTTTCCTATCCTGTTCCCATGGGCAGTTATACTTATAAGATGTTATAAGCAAACTTCCCATATTATTCCATTGGACAGATAGCCTTTCAATAGAGAAAAACTAAATTGGCAGTATTTCACTATCAGGACATGCTACACACATCAGGACATGTCCTACCTTTCACATACACTGCACCGTGCCCACGTGGGGTACCTTGGGCCTACCTTAGGGGTGACTCACATGTAAGAAAAGGGAAGGTTAGGGCCTGCCAAGTGGGTGCACTTGCCAGGTCGACATGTCAGTACTGAAGTTCACACAGACCCTGCAATGGCAAATCTGAGAATCTTTTTACAGGCTGCTGGTGGGGGTGGCACAATCAGTGCTGCAAGCCCACTAGCAGCATTTGAATTACAGGCCCTAGCCACACACAGTGCACTGTACTAGTAAATCAAATAAGCCAATTATGGAACCACTAATCCATGACAACTATTTACAGAGGGAGCACTTGCACTTTGGCACTGAACAGCAGTGGCAAAGTCCCCAAAGCATTTAGACCAGCAAAAACGAGGTCCAACACACAGTCAAAACATAGGAGGCAAAGGCAAAAATACAGGGGAAACCCACGCCTAGGATGCCAGATCTAACAGTAATTAATAGGAATTCTGTATTTTTTGATTGAGCTTTAGGTAGACTCTGGAGATCCAGGCCTCTATGAGATGCAGTAAGGTTTTCAAGCATTGCATGATTTATACAAAGTAGATTTTCAGTTACAGTTGTGTATCATCTGCATATTGGTGAATTGTGATAGTGTTGTCTGTGATCAGAGCCGCAAAGGGCTCCATTTCAAGGTTGAAGTACTCTGCAAGTGATAGTGATCTTTTGGGACCTGAAGGAGTTCATATGACACAAACTAGATTTGAAAGATAGGAGCAGAATTAGTGAAAGGGTTTTCCCGTAAACAGGATTTGCGCCTCTAGGGTATGAATTAGGACTGGTTGGTTGACTGAGTCAAAGGCAGCTGAGAAAGCAAGCAATATCAAGAGGCTAGAGTCTCATTGAGTTGCCAATTTGCATAAGATAGATAACACTTAAACCATCCTTCTCAAGCAGTGCACTAACGGTCTGGAACTCCTTGTCACTATTTTTAATTACTTCCATGGTGACTCAGAAAGAAGACCACAAGAACCAGTTTCTAGAAGATCTGTCACTCTGGAAGAAGTCACTGTTTTCCTGAATAAATATGGATACATTTTACCTTTGCTTTTGATACTGTCCTTTTGGTGAATTTATATCTGCTCATTTTCATTTTCACTCTGCAAACTAATACTTTAATATTTTTTCAGCTCTGGGGATGATCTGTCGTAGTTCAGTACAGGAGAGAAGCCCCGCCCACTCCCCTGCCCATATTTTTCATTGACTTGTGTCTTTGTCCTTCGTAAATGTTGGTGTTTGATTCTTTAAAAGGCTTGTTAGTCCCGCCTTGGTACGGCCATGTCGTCATTTGTATCCTCCCATGGCTACTGGCCCCTTTACTTGGTTGTTACACGGTAAGTGTACTTTTTCTTTTTTCCCCCACTTCGACCACTGGTTCAGCACGGCGCCGGCTTTCAAATGAACGGCATCATGGGCGCTTACAAACAATGGCGGCCAGGGCTTTTTTTTCTTCACAGCAGGCCCCCGCTTTTACAAAGCACCGTGGCACCTAATTAGCAACAATGGCGGGCGCATTTTTTTCTTTTTTTTAACATACTAAATAATGTGGCCACGCAGCTTGTTGTGCACAGCTTGCTCATCGTTTTTTTTTTTTTATTAACATATTAAATAATGGCGGCTGCACGTCTTGTTTCCTCTGCCACCCGGTCTCCACTTTACAAACGAGCGAGACCGATTGGCGTTGCCAATGCTTTTTTCTTTAATATGCAGGCCGCTTCAATAGGTGCGCAGCATCTTTTCTTTAATGAACACAGCGTGCACAGAGCTTTTTTTTTTTTAAAGCACAGCTCTTAACAGCTCTCATGCCGGGCCTCCCATCTCGCCTCCCAGCCCACAGTAGGAGGCGTGCAGCATGTTTTCTTTAATAAACATGGGGCCCGCCTCAATTTTGGTTTTTTTATTCAGCACAACTCTCTTGCTGCCTCGTAAGTACCCTCGAGTTGGCAGTTTATACTGCTGTCTGCTGCGCTGTTGTCAGCTCTGCCAGTCTCAGATGCTGGCGTGCCAGGAAACACTCAGAGCAGATACATGCCCACTGCCTCGGCTAGTGGCATGGGATCCAGGAAGGAGCCAGACGGAACTCAAAACACAGGGAAAACAGGGGCGCAGGCGGGCTGTAGCCAGCACCACAGGTCGGCTTCTTTTTGGTAAGTGATATAAACTTATGCGTCATCATTCAACTGTTCCTGATATGCAGACTGAGCAAGCTGCTTTATTGAAAGTTGTGTGTGTGTTGTGTGCATGTATGTGTGGTGTGCGGGTGTGTGTGTATGTGCGTGTGTTGTGTGCCTGTGTGTTCATACCATTTAAATGCTATTGAGAGAGAGGCACACACTTGCACTTTCTGGAGCTGTAAAATAGTACATTTGTTTTTAAGCCTATTTCACTGGTTATGGTGTCTCTAATGACATTATGTTTTTCTAGGTAAATGATTGAAATTGCCTTGTTTAAACAATTTACAATGGGAATAGAATAGTTATCATTAAGAATGAGGACTATTATCGTTTGATGTTCGTCCTCTCTTGCTTCCTCTCTTCTGTAGCTCCAGAATAAAAGTAATAACCTAGAGACAAGATAGGTGTCAAAATACTACAGGACACATAAAAATCAATTATGATATGACTGTGATCATTGCATAGAAGACATGTAGCACTTCCATTGCTAATAATTTAGTGCCATGAATGAAGCCAATTGGTAACAGTGTGCTCGGCCGCTGTATGAACTGTGAAATACTGCAATGCTCAGGGTTCAGTGGGCCCCGGTGCCCCTGCACCTGCTGCACCAATGGCTTCTACGCCCCTGCCCACATGGCTAGGCCACATCTGCTTCAAGCTTCTCCAGAAGCATCTCTTTTCAGTGGTATGTGCGCTCCGGGAAGTTGTGCTCACCGGTACCCAACCATCTCATCAGCGCAGAAGCGGTAATCCGGCTTTCGAGTAATGTAGTACAAAATCAAAGCCTTTCTAAAGACTTTAGAGCTCCTCAAAACCCACTCCATATAAGAGGCCCGGACTGACCTTTAAAGGCAACGCAGAAATTACCAGTTTCCATGTGGTGTACTTTTATTACATTTGTCTGCCTTTTAAAATATATGTAATTATATTTTTCAAAGTTTGACATGTTTTAAAAGTCGTATGTGTGTTTGCGGACTCTCCTCTTGTCCTAATGTTATAAAGCTGCAAATTATTGGTAAAGAAGGAGCATTCATTACTCTTTCTCATGTGACCTCAAAATGGCCTGAGAGATGTTCATGAACTTTTTTTTTTATGTTCCCTTTGAACTGCAAACTTGGCACATTCCTTGCTACAGAATTAGGGGTTAAGAGGATCACTCACCCCCAGTGTGTTTGGCAAATTTTAGCTACGTACTAAAATAGTTTCCTCTTCAGGCAGTTGTGCAATTCCAACAGGGAACAAAAGCTCAGACATGCATAACCATTCTAGAGGCTAACCTGCTAAGAGGTCAAAGGTTATCCTCAATTTCACCCTTTAGCTCCTAAGGCTCCCCAACCCCAACCCCTACAAGTGCTGAACTCTGTTTTTAGGTCGAGCCTAGGCAGCGCATGCTCTGTCTAGAAACTGGTAGCACAATCGGTGCCAAAGGTTGTGGTATTTCAAGTGTCCAGGAGCTTAGTAGTGCATGTGCTTTATCTTTGCTCCTCCAAGCTGGCCCTGCTCTTATGCTCACTGTTAGACCTGGCATCCTTGGCGTGGGTCTCCCTTCCATTTTTTCGTAATGCCTCCACTGTTGCCGATATGTTTTTGCTGGACTAGATGCTCATGGGCACTTTGCCGCTGCTAATCAGTGCCAAAGTGCAAGTGCTCCCTATCGTTAATTGATATATGTATTAGTGACTCCATGATTGGATGATTGGTTTACTTGTCAGTCCCTAGTACAGTGCACTCAGTGTGCCCAGGGCTTGTAAATCCAATGCCGCTGGTGGGCTTGCAGCACTGGTTGTGCCACCCACAGAAGCGGCTTGTAAAGTGTGTCTCAGGCCTGCCACCGCAGAGCCTGTGTGCAGCCTAGGGCTGCCATGTCGACTTGGTGAGTACACCCACTTACCAGTCCCTAAACCTTCCCTTTACTGCATGTTGGTCACCCCTAAAGTAGGCCCTAGGGCAGGGTGCATTGTAGGTATAAGGTAGGACATGCCCTGGTGTGTGTGGCATGTCCTAATAGTGAATTACAGCCATTTTCGTTTTTCACTATTGCAAGGCTACCTGCTCCCCATAGGCCAGAAGGGGCAGACTGACTATTACACCTTATAGTCAGAACTGACCCCGGGAACATGGTAGAAAAACGAATTTAGTATGCCTGAACTCAGGATGATAAAATACATCTTTTAGTGAAGTTGGTTTTAACATTCTGTGTTTGAAAATACCACTTTTAGAAAGTGGGTATTTTCTTGCCTAACTATCCAAGCCTGCCTCTGCTAGGTTGTGTATTCCTTGTCTGGAGATTGAGTGACAGGGGCTGGGGGTGGCTACAGGAGACAGGGTGAGTCAGCGCAGGGCTGAATAGAAAGTTCTGCATCCAGAGTGGAGGGAGGAGTTGCACCTGGGTCTGAATAGGGCTGTGCCTGCCTTCCACAATGCTGGCTCCACCTCCTGCCGGGCGGCTGAGCACTCTGCCCCACATTCTGAAAGGAAAGAAGGAGTCAGAAAAACAAAGTGCTCCAGAACTGACCAGAACTGGTTTTGGACTAGGCAGAGGCCTCTCTGCCTCCAGAGAACAAAGAGAATCAGGGTATAAGAGGGGCACCCAGACCCCAGGAAAATTAGATCACTTTTGGGAACAAGAAGAAACCTTTGCTGAGGAGCGGAACCAAGAAGAAACTGAGGAGAGACTATCCCTAAGCCTGAAGTGCTGCTTGGGGGATTGGCCTGCAGTGGTTTGCCTGACTGCCAAAGAAAGGAGAAAGGAACTTTTGCTTTGCTGTGACTTTCATCAACTTGTGAAGGATCTCCAAGGGCTTGGAAGAGAGCTTGCCCCCTGACAGAAGTCCCAGGACCATTGGACTTCACCCCCTTTGTGAATTGCTGCTGGAAACTCTGTTTCAGTGGCTGCAGAGGTAGGGAGCTGTGACCGACTCTCACGACCGACTCGGTGTCCTGTAAGCACCGCATCGAAGCACCGTCTCGCCCTGCAACGCACGGCCCTGGTCTCACCGACTCCGTCAACGAGCCGCTGCCTGCACCGCATCGAGGGACAACGCGTCCTGCAACGCTTCGCTACGCCGAATCGAACTGGTCCGACCGACACGGTCACTGCTGCTGAGTTCGAGTCCTGTGACCGCACCGGAGTTGGGCACCGCTCGCACGCTTTGCGACGCACCGCCTGACTCGCACCGCTGTCCGGACTGATCGACGCCAGCTCCTGAATCCGGCTCCGTCGCCGCACCGCAACCTGCCAGCACCGCATCGAAGCACCGTCTCGCCCTGCAACGCACGGCCCTGGTCTCACCGACTCCGTCTCGACGACGTCAACGAGCCGCTGCCTGCACCGCATCGAGGGACAACGCGTCCTGCAACGCTTCCATTTTTGCATCGCGACGAATAGCCATCCGGCTCGCACGCCCGTGCCGGCCGCTTCAAGTAAAAGGTACTGTGACCGAGTCTGTCTACGCTGTGTTGGCCCGTCTCGACGCGGTCAGCTGGATTTGTTAGACTCTGTTTGATCTCAACTCGCCGTAGCCGGAGGAGGCTACCGACTCGCACAGAACCTTGAATTAAGCCTTTTTGATCAGAACTAAGTATTCTTAACAGTATTGTGGATTATTTTTGTCGTTTATGGTCTTGTGATAAATCTATATAAAGTATACCTATTTTTATAAATATATAACCTGTGTGGTGTCCAATTGTAGTGTTGTCACTTGATTACTGTATGTGTTCACAAATGCTTTACACACTGCCTCTGAACTAAGCCTGTCTGCTTGTGCCAAGCTACCAAGAGGGTGAGCAGGGGTTATTTCGGGAGTGTACCTACTTTCCCTGACTAGACTCAAGGGTCCCTATTTGGACAAAGGTACCTACCTCTGCCAACTAGAGACCCCCAAATCTAACATTGGTGGTCAGCGGTGAGGATTCTGGACTTGCATTTGTGACTCATGTACAGTGATTGGTGAACACTACTTAGTGAGTGCAGACCAAAACGCAACCACATACTTTTATAGCATTTTTTCTGGGATCTCCTATTTTTGCAGATGGAGAAACCAGCATCAGTAGCCTCTGTTGAGTGTGATTGGGAAGAAGAGAGGCTAGAATGCTACACCCTTAAGCAGCTCAGGCAATTCTGCAAAAAGTTTAAAGTGTCCATGACCGGACTCTCCAGGAAGGAGGACCTTCAAAAGGCGCTGAGGGCCTGGGTCGAATCAAGGAGTGCCCCTGTGGAGGGGGCTGAGAATGCAGAAGGGCAGCTGGAGGGGCTATTGGGTCTAGGGGCTAGAAGACCACCTTCCCCAGTAGGTAGCAGTGTTTCTGCCAGAGGACTGTCTCCAGAGGAGTTGGAGGCCAGAAAAGAGAGTAGGATGCACGAAATGGAGCTGACCAAGCTCAAGCTGAATGGGCAGTTAGAATTCGAAATGCAAACTAGGAAATTGGCCCTAGAGGAAAAGAAAATGCAGTTTGAACATGAGAAAGTTTTGAGGGAGTTGGAATTGAAGGCCAAGAGCTTAGAGATTACTCCCTCTGGTGGCAGTGTACCGCCTGTGCCTGTTGAAGCTAGGGTGTATATTCCAAAAGATGTGGTTAAGGAATTTTTAAAAATGATGACATTGGGCAGTGGTTCAAAGCCTATGAGGTAGCCATGTCTTCCCACCGGGTCCCTGAGAAGGATTGGGGAGTGGGGTTGTGGGGACGGTTCCTCAGTGAAGGGCGGGATACCTTGTTGGATTTGCCCTCTGAAGTCTATAATTCGTACAGCCACATGAAGGATGCCTTAATGACTAGGTATGGCTTGACCCCTGAGCTTTATAGGCAAAGGTTCAGGAACTGTAGTAAGATTGAAAGCAGTACCTGGGTTGAATATGTGACCTTCTTTGCAGAGCCTTGGATGGTTGGGTAAAGGGTAGCAAAGCGACTGATTTTCAGGCGCTCTTTGATTTGATTGCCTGGGAGCACTTGTCCGGTAATTGTTTTCCTGAGCTACGCCAGCACCTGATTGATAGTAAGCTGACTAACCCTAGGCAGCTTGCTGAGGAGGCGGACCGCTGGGTGAGTACCCGGGTCCACAAGGGTCACGTGGGAGACTCCGCCAAGGGTGGGCAGGGTCCCCAGCAGAAGAGTGGGGGACAAGGGTAAACAGAAGGAGTTCCATAAAGGGCCCCAAAGTAAACCCCAAGGGAACCAAGGGAAAGGTTCCCAGCCTCCCCTGAGAAGAAGCCAGTGGCCCTGACAGGCCCCCTATTCCCCAGGGACCACTGGTATGTTACAAGTGTGGCGCCCTGGCCACAAGGCAAACGATCCTCGTTGCCCTTTGCATGGAAAACCAGCACCCACCAGTGCAGTCCCCCGGCAGTTGGCTAGTGTAGCCCTGGGGGAGGAGTTGGGTGCCCAAGGTGGGGGGGATCCCACAGTGTTTTCCCTTGTCTCATTAGGAGACTCTGAGATGGTCCCTAGGACCCCGCTGCCTGAGAACACTAAGAAATACTGGCAGTGGGTGACCATCAATGGCCATAGGGTGGAGGCTCTGAGAGACACAGGAACCAGTGTGACAGCTGTCAAGTGTCACCTGGTGTCTAAAGAGCAGGTTATCCCTGATGCATTCTATCCGGTTGTTGCCGCTGACAACACAGAGAGTCACTGCAAGGTGGCTCAGGTTCCCTTTGAGTGGGGGTCTCGGGTACTGTTCAAGTAGCTGTGAGGCCAGCCATGCCTGTTGACTGTTTGTTAGGGAACGATTTGGAGAGCTCACCTTGGGCTAAGGTGGAGCGGAGTGCGCATTTAGAAATGTTGGGCTTGCCTGATTGGGCATGTGTGACCACCCGGTCAATGGCAGCTAAAGGTGTTCAAGAGGACCTGGAGCCTGAGAGGGAGGCCCAGGTGCCTGCCGGAGAGAGAGGAGGCAGGGGGCGCGGGAAACCGGCCCCCGAAGTTCCCACGGTCCAGGAGGAGGCAGACCCTGAGGGGGATGCCCTGGAGCCTACAGGGGAACAGGTAGCTGAACTGGGGGACCTACCTGAGCTGACCCATTGGCAGCAAGAAGGAGGACCCTCCAGGGAAGAGTTCTGCGAGGAGCAGAACGCATGCCCCTCTCTCGTGGGTCTGAGGCAACAGGCCACAGACCAGACAGCAGGTGATCAGTCTGGATCACATTGGGTTTACTGGGAGAATGGTCTCCTGTATTCAGAGCCTAAGGTTGCTGAGCCTGGGTCAGCCCGTGTGCTGGTGGTACCCCAGCGCTTCAGAGCCTTCCTACTGGGGTTGGCTCATGATGTACCGTTAGCGGGACATCTGGGGCAGGACAAGACCTTTGACAGGCTTGTTACCCATTTCTATTGTCCCCAGATGCGCAGGAGTGCCGCCACTCACTGCAGGACATGCCAGACTTGCCAGGCAAGTGGAAAGAGTGGGAGGAAGCACAAGGCTCCTCTCCAGCCATTCCCTGTGGTCAGCACCCCTTTGAACGGGTGGGTATTGACATTGTGGGGCCACTGGACCCCAAGACAGCCATGGGCAACAGGTTTATCCTGGTCTTGGTGGACCATGCCACCCGGTACCCTGAAGCCATCCCTCTGAGGACAGTGACGGCCCCCGTGGTGGGATGGGCACTGATGGGAATTTTCTCACGTGTGGGATTCCCTCAAGAGGTGGTGTCTGACAGAGGTACCAACTTCGTGTCCAAGTACATGAAGTCCCTGTGGCAGGAGTGCGGTGTAACTTACAAGTTCACCACTCCTTACCACCCTCAAGGAAATGGTCTGGTTGAGAGATTCAACCGGACCCTCAAGGGCATGATTATGGGTCTGGAAGAACCCATGAGGCGTAAATGGGACGTCCTCTTACCATGCCTGTTGTTTGCATACCGGGAGGTGCCACAGAAGTCTCTAGGGTTCAGTCCCTTTGAGCTCCTCTATGGACACCCGGTGCGAGGACCTCTGAGTTTGGTCAAGGAAGGCTGGGAGCAATCTCCCAGGAAACCTCCCCAGGATGTATACAGTTACATGCTGGCCTTCAGGAACCAGACTAGGCGTTTCAGAGAACTTGCTGAGGCAAATCTGGAAGCCAGCCAGGAGGAGATGAAGCGGTGGTACGACCAGAATGCCACTCTGGTAGAGCTTCAGCCTGGTCAGAAAGTGTGGGTCATGGCCCCGGTGGAGCCTTGTGCGCTCCAGGACAGGTGGACCGGCCCTTTTACGGTGGTGGAGCGCAAGAGTCCAGTTACCTATTTGGTGGACTTGCAGTCTCCCAGGAACCCCTTGCGGGTCCTGCATGTGAACCGCCTGAAGCCCCACTTGGAGAGGTCCCAAGTGGGCATGCTCTTAGCTACAGATGATGGAATGGAGGAGGAGACCGAGCCTCTTCCTGACCTCCTGTCAGCCCGAGAGCAAGATGGATCAGTGGAGGGAGTAAACCTCTCTACCTCCCTGACACCTGAGCAGCAGGGTGACTGTCGCCAACTGTTGGGACAGTTCCCTGACCTGTTCTCCCTGGTTCCCAGTGTCACTCATTGGTGCGTCCATGAGGTGGACACTGGGGACAGTCTTCCTGTGAAGCACAAGGCTTACAGGGTGACTGACAGGGTCAGAGCCTGCATCAAGGAGGAGGTCTCCAAGATGTTTGCGCTAGGGGTGATTGAGTCCTCTAACAGCCCTTGGGCCAGCCCCGTGGTCTTGGTTCCAAAGGCTGCCGCGCCTGGTGCCACACCAGAACTCCGGTTCTGTGTGGACTACAGGGGACTCAATTCCGTCACCAGGACTGACGCCCACCCCATCCCCAGAGCTGATGAGCTCATAGATCGGTTAGGGGCTGCGCGGTACCTCAGCACGTTTGACTTAACGTCTGGGTACTGGCAGATCGCCTTGACTGATGGGGCAAAGAGAGGTCAGCATTCTCCACACCAGATGGGCACTACCAGTTCCGGGTGATGCCCTTTGGGATGAAGAATGCCCCTACCACCTTTCAGAGGTTGGTCAACCAGGTGTTGGTTGGACTGGAGGATTTCAGTGCCGCCTACCTGGATGACATCGCAGTGTTCAGTGCCAGTTGGGAAGAACATCTGCGTCACCTCTGGGAAGTGTTGATGGCGCTGCGGAGGGCAGGCCTCACAATCAAGGCGAGTAAGTGCCAGATTGGGCAGGGTTCTGTGGTGTACTTGGGACACCAGGTTGGGAGCGGCCAGGTGGCGCCCTCCAACCGAAAATTGATACCATTCTGGCTTGGGAGCCCCCAAGACCCAGACAGAGGTGAGAGCCTTCCTAGGACTCACCGGGTATTACCGGAGATTCGTCAAGGGGTATGGCAGCATTGTTGCCCCCTTGACCGAGCTGACTTCCAAGAAGCAGCCCAGGAAAGTGATTTGGACTGACGCCTGTCAGAAAGCTTTTGACACCTTGAAGACTGCCATGTGCACGGCGCCTGTGCTCCAGGCACCCAACTTCTCCAATGAGTTCATTGTTCAGACGGACGCTTCAGAGCATGGTGTAGGGGCTGTTCTATCACAGATCAATGAGGAGGGCCTAGACCAACCTGTAGCCTTCATCAGTAGGAGGTTACTTCCCGGGAACAGAGATGGAGTGCTATTGAGCGTGAGGCATTTGCTGTGGTCTGGGCACTGAAGAAGCTGAGACCATACCTGTTTGGGACTCACTTCCGGGTTCAGACAGACCACAGGCCCCTCAGATGGTTGATGCAGATGAGGGTGAGAATCCAAAGCTGTTGAGGTGGTCCATTTCCCTACAGGGGATGGACTTTACGGTGGAACACCGCCCTGGTACAGAACACGCCAATGCTGATGGACTGTCCAGATTTTTCCGCTTTAGCGATGAGAACTCCCTAGGGGTAGGATAGTTCTCCCCACATTTCAGCTGGAGGGGACACGTGTTAGACCTGGCATCCTTGGCGTGGGTCTCCCTTCCATTTTTTCGTAATGCCTCCACTGTTGCCGATATGTTTTTGCTGGACTAGATGCTCATGGGCACTTTGCCGCTGCTAATCAGTGCCAAAGTGCAAGTGCTCCCTATCGTTAATTGATATATGTATTAGTGACTCCATGATTGGATGATTGGTTTACTTGTCAGTCCCTAGTACAGTGCACTCAGTGTGCCCAGGGCTTGTAAATCCAATGCCGCTGGTGGGCTTGCAGCACTGGTTGTGCCACCCACAGAAGCGGCTTGTAAATGTGTCTCAGGCCTGCCACCGCAGAGCCTGTGTGCAGCCTAGGGCTGCCATGTCGACTTGGTGAGTACAACCACTTACCAGTCCCTAAACCTTCCCTTTACTGCATGTTGGTCACCCCTAAAGTAGGCCCTAGGGCAGGGTGCATTGTAAGTATAAGGTAGGACATGCCCTGGTGTGTGTGGCATGTCCTAATAGTGAATTACAGCCATTTTCGTTTTTCACTATTGCAAGGCTACCTGCTCCCCATAGGCCAGAAGGGGCAGACTGACTATTACACCTTATAGTCAGAACTGACCCCGGGAACATGGTAGAAAAACGAATTTAGTATGCCTGAACTCAGGATGATAAAATACATCTTTTAGTGAAGTTGGTTTTAACATTCTGTGTTTGAAAATACCACTTTTAGAAAGTGGGTATTTTCTTGCCTAACTATCCAAGCCTGCCTCTGCTAGGTTGTGTATTCCTTGTCTGGAGATTGAGTGACAGGGGCTGGGGGTGGCTACAGGAGACAGGGTGAGTCAGCGCAGGGCTGAATAGAAAGTTCTGCATCCAGAGTGGAGGGAGGAGTTGCACCTGGGTCTGAATAGGGCTGTGCCTGCCTTCCACAATGCTGGCTCCACCTCCTGCTTGTCGGCTGAGCACTCTGCCCCACATTCTGAAAGGAAAGAAGGAGTCAGAAAAACAAAGTGCTCCAGAACTGACCAGAACTGGTTTTGGACTAGGCAGAGGCCTCTCTGCCTCCAGAGAACAAAGAGAATCAGGGTATAAGAGGGGCACCCAGACCCCAGGAAAATTAGATCACTTTTGGGAACAAGAAGAAACCTTTGCTGAGGAGCGGAACCAAGAAGAAACTGAGGAGAGACTATCCCTAAGCCTGAAGTGCTGCTTGGGGGATTGGCCTGCAGTGGTTTGCCTGACTGCCAAAGAAAGGAGAAAGGAACTTTTGCTTTGCTGTGACTTTCA
This sequence comes from Calotriton arnoldi, assembly GCA_963921515.1. Lineage (NCBI taxonomy): Eukaryota > Metazoa > Chordata > Amphibia > Caudata > Salamandridae > Calotriton > Calotriton arnoldi. The sequence continues at coordinate 45,479 of CAWUFW010019614.1, forward strand.
TCAACTTGTGAAGGATCTCCAAGGGCTTGGAAGAGAGCTTGCCCCCTGACCGAAGTCCCAGGACCATTGGACTTCACCCCTTTGTGAATTGCTGCTGGAAACTCTGTTTCAGTGGCTGCAGAGGTAGGGAGCGGTGACCGACTCTCACGACCGACTCGGTGTCCTGTAAGCACCGCATCGAAGCACCGTCTCGCCCTGCAACGCACGGCCCTGGTCTCACCGACTCCGTCAACGAGCCGCTGCCTGCACCGCATCGAGGGACAACGCGCCCTGCAACGCTTCCATTTTTGCATCGCGACCGCGACGAATAGCCATCCGGCTCGCACGCCCGTGCCGGCCGCTTCAAGTAAAAGGTACTGTGACCGAGTCTGTCTACCCTGTGTTGGCCCGTCTCGACGCGGTCAGCTGGATTTGTTAGACTCTGTTTGATCTCAACATCGCCGTAGCCGGAGGAGGCTACCGACTCGCACAGAACCTTGAATTAAGCCTTTTTGATCAGAACTAAGTATTCTTAACAGTATTGTGGATTATTTTTGTCGTTTATGGTCTTGTGATAAATCTATATAAAGTATACCTATTTTTATAAATATATAACCTGTGTTGTGTCCAATTGTAGTGTTGTCACTTGATTACTGTATGTGTTCACAAATGCTTTACACACTGCCTCTGAACTAAGCCTGTCTGCTCGTGCCAAGCTACCAAGAGGGTGAGCAGGGGTTATTTCGGGAGTGTACCTACTTTCCCTGACTAGACTCAAGGGTCCCTATTTGGACAAAGGTACCTACCTCTGCCAACTAGAGACCCCCAAATCTAACACTCACTCGTTCCGAGTTGCGCACTTCAGAGCTGGCATCAGCAGTGACCACACTACACCCCTCTTTGACTTACTCAAATCACTGTAGTCGACTGCAGTGATATGTCTTTCCGAAGGCCTGACATTTCTCAGTTGAGAATGGATGCCGTAAAGTGGTGTGTGTCAGAAATTTAACCAGAGTCAAGAGATTCTTCGTTGACCAGTTCTTCACAATCAGTATCTTATCTCCATGAGAGAAGACCACGGGGAGCTCTTTTCAGCTGTCTGGTGAACGTGTTGTATGTCACGGGGTGTCTTTGTCTCGTCAGTAATCATGGAAAGTTACTGTACCATTTAATAAGATTGAAAATATTGAAGTAAACACACTGTTTTGGGGTGCCTTCATTTGTGTTTACTTTTCAGTGAAATGTTTTTTCTTTAACTTTTTTTTCCAACAGTGCTTTACAAATAAGCATTGGTGAAACCAATAGCTTGGCACTCTCATTATAAAGGAGCTACCTATTGGCTTTGGTAGTGATTGTTAGGTCTGGTTACAGGCAGCTATAGTTGTGCTAACAGATTTAGTTGTCTGTTGCAAAATCTCGGGGCATATTAGCAAGGGCACTATCGCCGCTTTAGCGGCACTTTTTGCCGCTAAAGCGTCGATATTTATATCGCCTTATCAGCAAACTGTCTCTAACAGCAGTTAGCGACAGTTTGCGGGAATTAGCGCCCGTTTTTTTACCGCTTTGCATGTCAGCGATATTTATCGCTAATGACATGCAAAGTGGGCGTTCCGACGAACAAACCTGGGAAACACTCGCTAACAGGCCTATCGCCTATTAGCAAGGTGGACATGGCCCCAGTTAGCGACGTGAAAAGTCGCGCTAACCGGGTCATCGCCATTTATTTAACACCTGCAATTAGCAGGTGTTAGCCATACCTAACATGGGGGTGGATTATGCTGATACGACCACAGGGTCGTATCAGCAAGGTGTTCTCCCTTCTCCATGCAACATCGCTGGTTTTTCAGCGATGTTGGCCTATTACCCCCGCTATTGCTGGAATATTCATCGCCATAGCGCTAATCGTTGCTAATACAGCGTTAGCGTGGCGATATAATCCAGCGATAGCCGGCGATAAAAAAAATCACGCTAAGCAGGGTTAGCGATGATTATCGCCTCTTCTTGCTAATATGCCCCCTCATGTTTTTCGCTTTTTGAAAAAACACACAAGTGTATGTAAATAGACATATGCTCATAAAAGGTCGGAGAAGAATGAGTATACTTGATGGTAAAAGAAAAGTGTGCACTTTCCTTTTTTTTATTTCCTTTGCCTCTTTTACAGGTTTTCACTGTAAGATAATTCTCTGATAACCTCCTCTCCTTCCCAGGCTTCTTTATAGAAAATAGGAAAAGTAAACAAATAGAAACAAGCATTTGCAATGCATTAGGTCTCGCATTTGCAAGAATTTGAGCTATTGGATTTGTAAATGATAATGGCTTTTATTTATGTGTTTTGAAAACCTGCAAGCGGTGCGTAAATATGCAATTTTTCTACTTACATTTGTTGTTTACTGAGAATCAAGGCTGGCAATAACTGTGTCTTTTACGGCCAGCCTTGCTTCTTGTAGGCAAGGACTATAAGTACAAAGTGCGTGTTTACCCGCCGCTTGCAGGTTTTCAAAACACATAAATAAAAGGCATTTACAATGCCAATAGCTCAAATTCTCGCAAATACTTGTTGTAACTTCGTTGGAGACTGCATGACACCTATTTATTAACAAATTGTTTTAACTTAGTTCTTAATACCCTTTTGGTTAATGTTTCTAAGCAGTGTACCTAGTGTCCAATTTAGAGTTACACATTTTATCATCCTCAGAAGGGTGAAAATCTGAGTTGAAGTTGCTGGTATTTGAACAAGTGAGTTCATCACATCAGCAGCATCATTCGCGGTGATAGAGCTAAAGTGGACAGAAATCCTATTCACACAGATTTTTGCACTTGCGTTGACTTAGAACTAAGTGGATATTCCACTTCTACAGGTTTGAGTTTGTATTTGACATCTTTTGGTGGCAAATTTGCACGTACAAATTGGAAAACTTCAGAAATAATGCACGGGAAACAGGCAAGTGCATTTGCACGCATTATTCAATATTGTTTGTTCTGGTGTAAAATATAGGGCACACAACTCTGGAAAACGAGCATCAGTAACGTTGGGATTATGATTTTTGTCAGTTTGTTGCAACAGATATTAAGTGAAGCCCAAATGTCAGCTGTGAGCACTCAACTCGCTGAGTCATCTTGTCATTCCAGGGGAAATATTTTTCACTGCTATAGGCCAACCCCCTCCAGGAGGCGAGTTGCCCCCCCCCCTCACCCGCTTCCAACAAACTGCGTTCATATTAACCCTTAAATCACCACTGACAACGTGCTTTGGTGCCTTAAAAGGTCGCAGTTTATTCAACATCACATGTTTGTACATTTTTGAAAAATTCATGGTCATATCAACTGCTCACTTAATGTCCATGCTACACATTTACATTTCCTGGTCTTTGCAATCGTTTTTGCTCGCTGTATGGACCTAGCCTCCTCAATTTCCAGGGAAGGGAGGGGCCCCTTGTCTGGGCTTCCGATTCATGGGTCTAGGCTTCAACTTGCTACCGACTTGGAGGGTGTCCGTCAGGACCTGCCCGGGCTGCAAGTGCCATCCCGCTCGCCCTGGACCCTTTCATGGGCCCTCCCTGCTCCCAGGGGTCCCTGCCATGTGGCATCCCAAGGACCTTACTTGAGCATCTACTCTATCCTTCCTGAGGCTGAGTCCTTGCATTTCGCTCCCTCAGTACCCCTGCCGTGAGGCATCCCAAGGGTCCTGCGGGAGCATCACATCTACTCTTTCTATGGCGGCATGCCGCCCTTGGCTCCCTCAGTGCCCCTGCCGTGAGGCATCCCAAGGACACTGTGTGAGCCTTCCATCTACCTTTTAGTAAGTTCTCTCTTTTTTCTACCTTCCTTGTGTTCCTTCCGCTTCACCTCTACCCTTGCGACTGCGACGCCCGCTTCTTTCGGTGTGGGTGGGTGGGATTCTTCTGCTTCTCTGCGAGGGGGGGGTGGTTGTGCCTCTCCTGGGCCTGTTGCCCATATTTATCCCCCCCTCGCCCTACCTGGCTCGCCCCCTGATAAGGGGGGGCCCGAGCTCACCCTTGGGTGACCAATCCTGGTTGCCCCCCTTCTAGCGGGTATGTAAGTTCTCTCTTTTTTCTACCTTCCTTGTGATCCTTCTGCCACGCTACCTACGGTTTCCCGATTGGAGGGAGCTCCCCCTACCCTGGCCTCCCCTTTGCTCTTAATTGAAACACATCTGTTCCAGCACCCCTACAATGTTCAGTAGGAACATGTCAATCCCTACCCCGGTAAGGTGTACCCCATCCTCTAGGTCAGCGTTTCCCAAACTGTGGTCCGCGGACCCCCAGGGGTCCGTGACACATTCCCAGGGGGTCCGCCAGACTGGAGTGCCTTTCGTCATAAATACTGAAGCGCCCATGCGCTACAAGCCCTGTGAATGACAGCGCAGGGGCGGCCAGACCACAACAAAATCGGGCCAATCACCATTTCAGCTTTAGGTGCAAGCTGAAGGGTGATTGGCTTATTTTCTAGTCGCGCGCGCGCTCGCACGGCAGTGCGTGTTCCCTCGCGTTTGCGGCCAGCCCCAGAGCATTTTGCCGCCCAATGTCCTGTCTCCACTTTCTGCCCTGCATACAGAGTACTGCTGTGCCTCTCGTTTCAAGGCTAAACAGCATTCCGGCACCTCGGGCCAGCAGGAGGGCACTTCACCCGATGAGCACGTGAGTGTTTTAAAATTTAATTTACAGCTATACAAGCGTAGGCCAGGGGATTTAGGACACCGTGGGACCGGGGTTACTCGCTTTCCTCAGATGCCCCTCTCAGTCCGCTCTCATGTTGTAACTTGTCATTGCGTGGAGCGCACCGCAGAGATGATCATGATCTGATAATTTGACCAAAATGATGCCTATACTTGTGTTGTACCTATTTGCTCTTTATGACTTGTCTGCTTGTTCCGTCAGTATCTGTGCAATGCGTACAGACTGCTATTGTGCTGCTGCTCTCAAAGTCTGTTTACTTTAATGTTGTTGGCATATTCGTGCACTCCTTTTGTAGAATGTTAAGAGTGATAAAGTGAAAAAAGGATCCCACACCAGCTTAGAAAAGAGGTATTATCATGATCTGATAATTTGAGACACAGTAAATCTGCAGGCGCAGGGCAGCTCAGTGTTTCAGTGTTACAAGTGAAATGACTAGCACGAAAATGTAATATGCATTTGGTTAAAACGCTATTCTGGCTGGAAAAGTAAAACGTGACAGAAAAAACTTGGCAATTAATGTGGTCTAGAGGTGGGTGAAAGTAAAGGCCTGTGTCAGTACCTTTTTTTGAAATAATAGTAAATGTGCAAATCCTAATCCAAAAATGCATCACAGCGTGTGTGCCATCAGGCCTGAGCATAATCTTTACCGCAGAGCTGGCTCGTCGCCTTCCTCAAAAGAAAGTGTTCTGAAAGTGTCAGGTCAGTGAGACTATGCTATCAGCCTAGCTGTGAAAGAGTGCCTCCCACGCTCCGCTTTCTAATGCAGCCCTGCTTGCAGCTCATGTGGTCAGCATCAATCGAGTGAGTCTGCGAGTCACTCATCTGATTATAATAAATTATGAACGTCTTCCAGACTGCTTGATCTATTTTCCACAATTTTGGGTACAGTCTGATAAATGAGTTGTTTAACAATTGTTTATTATGCTTTGAAGCAGTTAACTTAGCCTGTCTTGTTGCTCAAATTGGTGTAATTTCTGATATTTATGTTTCCCTACTCTTCATTTTGCTCGTGAGCAAGTGTCACTCATAGTCGCTGAAATGTCACTCATAATTACACTGTATTTATGACAATGTCACACATAGCAATCTGAAACCTTGGCAGCTATGAATTAGCAGCAGCCTTTTTATGATTCTTCTCGTGTGTGACGAGTGATCAGCTTGTGTGCTGGTGGCAGTGGCAGTGACATTATGGTTTATTCCCGCCGTCAGGGTTGGTTTCATGAAAAGTGTGGCTGCAAGTGTAGTCCAAGTGTAGTCCAAATTATTGCATTTATTTTAAAATGGTTTATTTTAAAATGGTTTATCTTAAAATGGTTTTAAAATGGTTTATTCATGGCACATTATGCAATCAATGCGTGTAATGATGTAATCCTCATTCTGAAAACTGTATTTACCCGAAGCAGGTGCAGCGTGATTGCCATCACAATGTCACATCATAAACTGAGTACTTTCCCCCCGCAGGACACACAACCCTGCCTTGATTAAATATGCATACGTTAAAAGCGTGTGCACGCATTTAAAAAGTGTTTCCTTTTTATTTATGTTATCAGCCTCATGGAAGTGAAAGAGAACAGCGCAAAACAACAATCGATGGACAGAATGCAGAACAATGTCATACATTCACCCCAGTACAGAGATCTGGGCCTAAATCCATCGTTTTTTTGCTCACCATGCCATTCCAGTTTGGACCCAGTCATATGCAAATGGGTCCAAACTGGGGTGGCGAAGTGAGCTAAAGAACGATGATGGATTCAACCCAGATCTGTGACTGGGGGAGTGTCCGAAAGTTTCAGCACTCCGTCCATCATCTCCTTGTGTTTGTTATGGCTGAGAGCAGAAGCCTTGTACTGCTAAATACACCACTGTATCCATACATTCCAATAGACCTGATTCAGGGTGTCTCCCGCCTGAAATTGCCTCTTCTTCAATAGATGTAAATTGAGGAAATGCTTTCTCCCAAGTATATTTTTTTAAATAACCCACTTTCCTCCTCTAAAATGTTGGCATGTATTTGTATGCATTTAATTTAACTATTCTCGGTGTCACATCAGCTGCTCATGCCATGTGCCATGGCTGCCAGCAAGCCACATAGGAAACGTCTGTGACATCCTGGTTTGAATTTAATCTCAACCTCAACACTGTTACGGCCAGTGTGTAGCAGACAAAATGACTTTCTGAAGTGTTCTCGCTTAACTCCAACCCTGCTCATATTTTCCCATACTATCGTGCGAACCTCTCTGTGCAATCAACAATGGACTGCTTCCACAATGAATGAGCTATGTTTAATTAAACTGAGCAAATGGAATTATCTTGAAGCCGCATAGATAAAATTGCCATATCCATGCATATGATTTGCTAGTGTCCTCTGTCTTTTCCTCGAAAGCAGTGCTCATACAGTGTTAAAATCTTCTTACAGGCGCTGCTTCATCTCTCAACGTCAAAGCATATGTAGTCTGGAAACATCTGACGAGGGCAGCCTGTAGTAGGTAAAGTAGTGAAGGTCTACTACGTGCTTTACCAAATTGCTTTGCTAGAAAATGATTCCATAACCGAATGTGATTCAATAGACTTGTCAGCTGTGGGTATCCTAAAAACATAACGACGATGGATCGCTGGCTTAACCTTAAGTGAAAATCCACTGAAGACATCAATGATGGGCCATCATGCTCAAAACAAAGGGAGTTAAGTGAAAAGAAAAGGAAGTTTCGTAAGTACGATGGTGAATATTTATCATTGGGTTTCACATGTTCAGGTTCAGAACATGAACAGCAACCACAATGCGTGCTATGCTATGAAATTTTGTCAAATGAGGCCATGAAACCTTCTAAATTACAAAGACACTTGGAAACTAAGCATAAAGAACATGCGACTAAATCCATAGAATTCTTCAAGAATAAAGAGCAAGAACTCCTAAAAAGTAGAAAAATTATTAAGAAAACTGCAACAGGATCTGTTAATGAAAATGCTCTGAAAGCTTCATATGAAGTGTCCATGCTCATAGCAAAAGCTGGAAAACCTCATACAATTGCTGAAGAACTAATAGTACCTGCTGCTAAAGCCATGGTGACAGCAATGGTTGGAGAAAAAGCAGCAAAAGATTTAAATTTGGTGCCATTATCTAACAACACTGTAAAAAGAGAATTGACAAAATTTCAGACAACATAAAGGAACAGTTGATCGAAAGAATTTGTAAAAGTCTGCATTGTAGCCTACAAGTAGATGAAAGTACGGACATAGCAAATAAATCTCATCTTCTGTGTTACGTTAGATACGATTTTGAGGGGAACATTTTTGAAGATTTACTGTTCTGCCGCTATTTGATACATACCACTGCTGAAGAGGTCTTCAGCAGTTTCAATGACTTTCTGACATCAAATGGAATTCAGTGGTCCAAATGCATAGGAATCAGCACAGATGGGGCACGTGCCATGTCTGGGAGACTAACTGGACTTGTAGCACGAATAAAGGAAATTAACCCTTCAGTTGTATGGCATCATTGTTGCATTCATCGAGAAGCATTAGCCACTAAGAAGATACCAGAGGAATTAAAAAAGGTCTTGAATGAGTCAGTCAAAATTGTAAATTTTATCAAAGCTAGGTCACTAAATTCAAGGCTTTTTGAACAGCTTTGTCAGTCCATGGATAGTGATCATCATCAGCTTTTGCTGCATACAGAAGTCCGATGGCTGTCACGTGGTAGAGGTTTGTCTCGGCTTTTTGAATTAAGAGATGAAATCAGAGTTTTCGTCACTGAACTGGAATCTCCATTTGCACTTGATGAGCGCTTACATGACTATACTTGGTTATCTATGCTGGCATATATGGCAGACATCTTCACCCATTTAAATGCACTCAATTTGAGTATGCAAGGAGTAGGTATCACAATTTTTAATGTTGAAGACAAGATTGAGGCAATGATAAAAAGTTAGACTTATGGGCTCGTCGCTTAACACAAAGGAATTTTGATTCTTTTCAGAACCTGAAGACATTCTTGGAATCTGCTGATGATGAATTATCGAACAAAGTCTTAGACATTTTTATCCAGCATCTCCAAGATATGCGGTGTAGTTTTCGTCAGTACTTTCCACTTCCGGATGAAAGCAAAAACTGGATTAAAGATCCTTTTAATGTAGATATTGACAATTTAATGGGGCTGACAGCATCTGAAGAAAATGGTTTAATTGAAATCTCTACAGATAGTGCACTTAAACTTCAATTCAAGGAAAAGTCTCTGAGTCTAACACATTTTTGGCTGCAAGTACGAACAGATTATCCTGAATTATCGTACAAGGCACTTAAGGTTTTACTTCCTTTCCCCACCACATATTTATGTGAGAAGGCTTTCTCAAATCTTATGTACCTTAAAAATAAGAACAGAAATCGCTTGCAAAATGTAGAATCTGACCTAAGGATTCAACTTTCCGAAATAAAACCAAACATTGAAAAGTTAGTCGCCGACATGCAGCACCATCCTTCCCATTAAAATGTTTTGATTTTTGCATATTTTTCAATATAAAATAATAAAAGCTTTAGTAATGCAAGTATTTGTTTGGTGTGTACTTGTTTGTGTATTTTTGCGAATTACTGTTTTAATTATTTGAAATTTAAACTGTAAAAATTGCTTGGGGGTCCCCGGCCTCCAGTAGTGATTCAGTGGGGGTCCTCAGGAGTCAAAAGTTTGGGAACCTCTGCTCTAGGTGATACCCCGGAGACCTCAAGTTTATGAAACAGTGTCTAACGAAACCACATCCATTGGCCCTTCAAACCATCGCCATGGTGATATTGACTTTCCGTCTGGATTTCTGCATCGCTCCCACGTCCATGGCCCCCCGCCAGGCCTTCCGCACTATTATTTCTGAAAAAATTATTTCTGCTGGGTGTATCAGACAGGCCAAGCCCGTGAGGCTTTTCTGCATATTTTCTAGGAGGACCCGCCTACCCAATGCTGCCAAGTAATTTCCTCCCAGGTGGACCACCACTGCATCCAGTCTGCCACCTTGCCACATCGCTTCCCGCACCGCGGGTAGCTGTTGATCCCATTTCATTCCCGAACGCCCCAACCAGGCTATGTCAGTGTCCCGCAGCCATATCCCGCCGAATTTGCGTCTGGCCGCCGCCCATTTTTGGGCCCGCGTCACGTCACGTAGGAGTGACCCATGATCCACACCTTCTTCCGTGGTTTGTTCGGACCTAGACGGGGGAGGGGGAGGAGAAACCGGACTCAGTACATTGTTGGGCGTACTTAACGCTTAAATGCGCTGGATGCCCAGTGCCCTATCCCCTTGATTTGTTCGTTATCCAACCCTAACCCTGCGGCTGTAGTGGCTGCCCCTATTCTGAAAGAGTGGGAACCAAACTCTTTAGCAGGGAGCCCCACTGCCTCCAGAGTCTTCATCATCACCGCTATGAACTGAAAGCAGCTGAGGAATGACCCATCCCTGTGCCTGAAGAGAGGCCCATGGCCGCCTTCCCCAGGTCCCAAGTATTCGTGCAATAATCACACAGGGCAGCAGGCTGTGTCCCTAATGCAGTTTATTCTGGTCCATTATCCTCTGCCTGCCTGGTCTGTTTTGGACCGTCGCAGCAGTATGTCCATGTACCCTTCACCCATTTCTACGTCCCCCCTGTTAATGCATGCTGTCCTTGGGTCACCGACTGATGGGTCTACCAACTCGCTGATCCTGTAAGCCCCAAAGAATGCCAGTGCGAACGCTGCTCCAAAGAGCGTGGTCTCTTGTCCCGAGGAGCATACTCCTGCCAGGGCCCCCAACATCCGCTGCAGTATGCTAAAGTGGATGGGACGCCTTGCATCTTTCTTTGCTTGCTGTAACCTGCCCCAGCCTCTCATCGCCATCCTGCATTGGAAAGCCCTAGTTGGGTCCTCCCCTGCTGCCATTTTTGTGTAATATGCCACCGCATTCAAGTGTGTCTGGGCCCAAGTTTTGGTCTTGCCTGATGCAAAGGCCCACTCGATGAAGTCTAAGACTTCCTCCTGACTTGCCCGCCGGCCCCCTACTAGTCCTGTCCTGGCCATGAAAGTCCCCCAACACTTACGGTAACGGGTGTCCGTTTTTGGGGCCAGTGCATTGTCCAGCAATTTCTTCAACCCAGGTCCACCCATGCCCACGCCTCTTCTGGCACTGGGGTCATCCCTTTGTCTGCGTCCGGGGCAAGCTCTCGGAATTTTGCCCACTGAAAATGAGAAATGGCATCAGCAACTGAGTTGTCTACCCCTGGGATGTGTCTCGCCCTAAGCGCGATGTTAGCCTTCAGCTGGCAGCCAACCAGTTTCCGCAGCAGGTTGACCACTGCTGGGCAGTTTGCTGACCCTGTGTTGATTGCTTGCACCACTGCGTGGTTGTCAGACCATAGCATTATCTGCCTATTAGCTAGCCGCTGGGCCCAAATGTGGAAAGCCACCACAATTGGGAATAACTCCAACAAAGATATGTTGGCGGTGAGCCCTGCGCTCTGCCAGGCTGCTGGCCAGGCCCCTGCTGACCATGCGGTCCCCAGGATTGCCCCAAAGCCGAACACCCCAGCCGAGTCTGTGTAGAGCTCCAGTACATTTGCTTGCACCCAGGGTTCTCGCCACATTAGGGTGCCATTGAATTCTGTCAGAAAAATGCACCCATTGCCCTAAGTCCTCCCTCACCCCCTGCATGATGCGGACCCTATGGTGCTTCTGTGTCATGCCCCTGGTCATCCACGCCAGGCGTCTTGCGAAGGTGCGCCCTGCGGGGATCACCCGTGTGGCAAAATTCAACTTCCCCAGCAGCTGCTGCACTTCACCCAGCGTTGCCTTTTTTTGCTGCCTCAGTCTCCCAATGGTTTCCTTTAGCTTGGATACCTTCTCGGGCGGCAATCTGCACGTCCCGGCCACTAAGTCCAGCTCTATCCCAAGGAAAGACAGTTTTGTGGTTGGGCCCTCCATCTTGTCCTGAGCTAGCGGGATACCCAACTCTTGAGCCAGAGCCATGAAACTTTGCGCAATCCCCGGTGCCTGCTCTGCCGATAAAAAGGAAGTCATCTAGGTAGTGGACCCGTCCCCCTTTCGGAGCGCGTGACTCTAGCTCCCACTCCAGAAAACTACTGAACGCCTCGAAGTGCGCGCATGATATCGAGCAACCTATTGGTAAGCATTTGTCATAGTAGTAATGACCATCTAATTTGAAGCCCAACAGATGGTAGCTGTCTGGGTGCACTGGCAATAATCTAAAAGCTGATTCTTTGTCTGATTTTGCCAGGAGGGCGCCCCTCCCTTCCTGCCTTATCAGGTCCACTGCATCGTCCACCGATGCGTAGGCAACCGTGCATGCTCCCTGTTCCAACCAGTCGTGTATGGATTCCCTGTCGGGGTGGGATAGATGATATATCAGCCGGAATTTTCCTGCCTCTTTTTTGGGCACCACTCCGAGCGGCGATACCACCAGGTCCTTTAGTGGGGGGGGAAGTGAGAGGGCCGGCCACCCGCCCCAGTTGTACTTCTTTCTCTACCTTCTGTTTTGCCACCCCCGGGTTGTCTCTCACCGATTTCAGGTTACGGCTCTCCCGGGCGCCCCTGGGTCCTTTGTAAGGGATTGGGAAACCTTGTGTGAAGCCCTCTGCTAGCAGCTGTCTGTCCGTTGCCTTGTGATAGTTCTTTAACAAATGTAACAGCCTGCTTGCCTTTACGGGGGTCGGTAGCGGCTGCCCCCCGCCCCTGTCCCCGCTGCCCCTGTCTGGGGGGCCTGTACCTCACTTCTTCGTGCCTGTTTTATCCTTGTGGACCCCTGCCCCCGGGGCCTGCTTACAGCGTATGGTGGGGTGGTTTCCCCCGCATGACCCACTAGCGTGTTTAAACCTGCATGCCGATTTACAATCGTCTTTGTCGAACTTCCAACATGGTTTCCTTGATTTGTTACTGTCCTGGTTCTTCCCTTTGAACCCTTGTCCTTGCCCCTCATATTTGCCCTTACTCCCGTAGGGACGAAAATTGCTCTCTTTTGTGCTGACACCCTCCCTGGCTGCCACCATGTGTGTCGTGAAACCTTCCATGTCCTGACAGTCCCACCCCATTATCGGCCATACTTGCATCTTCTCCCTGAAACCCTCGTCATATTTCAGCCATGCATCGCCCTGATATTGCTGCTGCGCCTCGTGTACCTTTTGCTCGTACAAAATCAGTGCTGCTGCGCTCTGAGGGAATTTCTCAATGAAAACACATGCCAATGTTCTGAACGCTTTCAGCCAATTTTCTACTGATCTTTCTACTCTGGCTCTGGGCTTACGGCGGTCCCTCCTGTCATCGTCTTCTTGTCTTGTGTTGCTAGGTCTAAACCTGCCTGGCGCACTTCCAGTAGTGAGAAAATGTCTTTGAACTCCTTTCTCCAGATCCTCTCCTTAACTGCCAGTGGAATGAGATTGGCCAGCCCTAAGAGCTTTGTGGTCGTGGGGGGGTCGCTCAGGGAGGGGCACACGTACCCGCTGGCCAGCTTCTCATTAGGGTCTTGCCCCTCCCCTGTCTTGCTTGTACCCGTACTATCAACCCCAGGAGGCACATACCCTCCTGTGTGGCTCCCTCGGTTCCTGCCTTCTCACCCTCTGCGCCTGGCTGGAGACCCCTTTCTCCTTGCTTGCAGCCCCTTTTGTGTGGCCCCTCCGGTCCACCCTTTGGTCTGGCATCTGGCTACCCCCTTGCCCCCCGTGCCCCGCGGGAGGCCCCCCGGGAAGGAGGCTCCTGCCCCTGGCCATTGCCACCAGGGCATCCAATCCGCTGGCTGAGCCACCCCTGTACCCCATGACTCTCCCTGGAAATCCTGTAGCCCTTGGCCTAGCCCTGTCTGCCACGGGGGTTGTATGGACCATGGCCCCTGCATTGCTACATTGCTACATTGCTCACTTCCAGCTGAGTGCCCATGTTTATGTTTTGCCCAGGTCTCCCCTCTGCTGGACCAACGCGCCGCACCCTCTCGTGCCCTCCCTTGCCGCTCTGCATGCCATGCTTACCACTCTCGCTGTCAACCCTGCCGGCTCGTCTCCTGCGTCTCTCCTGAGGGGCCGCCGTGCTGGCTACAGACCCCTCGTCATCGCTGCTCCCGTCGGTCTCTGAGCTTGACACCCGCTCTGGAGTTGCAGCCCTCCTGCTCCTGGCTTGTGGGGGCTTCCTTCCGCCTTGCTCAACTCCCTTGTCACGGGTGCCTCATGCGCCTGCCTTGTTGGCCTTTGCAGGGGTCGCAGTTTTGGCTGCAGGCCCCTTACCCCCGGTTTCCTGGGGGGGCGGCCGTGTTGGGGATGCCTGCCGCTGCTTCTTCCCCTTCCCTTGAGCCCCTTCCTCGATTTGCTGGTCCATCCAGCTCTTTCCCTTCAGGGCTACCAACGCCCTGGCTTTCTCCAACAGTGCTTGCAAGTCGTCGTCCAGATCGGGCCCCGTGTCTCTTCCGCGCTTCTTTTGGCCTTTCTCTGGGGCCTCCGGCAGCTCCTGGGCCTCCCTGAAGCGAGCTGGGGGCCGTGTCTTCCTCCCGGCTGGCCCCTGCTTGCTGGCCATGTCTTGCAGGATCTTGTGTTGCTCCCGCTCCTCTGTACTTGTGCGCCGCAACTGGGTGCCAATCTCCTTCACCACTGGCGACCTTCGGTGCCCCATTAAACATATTCTACTGGTCAGATTGCCCCCAAGTACCTTCCACTGCTGCAGATTGCACCCAAAACCTTACTGCTGCAGCAGTGTGTGCCTCAATGTTCTGCTAATTTAACCAACTCTTTCTTTGCAGCAGATCCTGCGACTTGTACCCCCTTTAGCCCTTCCTGGGTCTCTGTGCTCCACTGGGGGGGTTGCCTGCTCCTGGGGGCCCTCCACCGATTTCCTTTCTCAGTGCTCCGGGCAAGTAGAAAAAACGGTGGGGGCTCTGACGCTGCTTGTGCCCTTCTTTGCCCCCTTCCCGGACCTCCTACCGGTCGCAGGCTGCCTTCCCGCCTCTGCTGCCGGTTTAAAGTTCAGCCGATGCAGGCTCTGACAGCCCGTGCTCCCCTCTCAGGCGAGCAGAAAAGTACCTTGTGCCTTTAAGAGGGCATCTGCTTGCCTGTTGGCCCCGCCTGCCCTCAGCGCGTGTTCTTCTCTGATCCGGACGTCGAGAGGGAGCGCGGACAGGGAAAACGGGCCGTGTACCTCCTTCTCCTTTCGCCGGTCACACCAGCGCTCCGCCTTTCGTTCCTTCCGGCTCCCGATGTCGCTGCTGGACGAGAGGGGAAGGGGGTCCACAATTCCCCACAGATGATCGGTGTGTCCACCAGGCAGCCAACAGAAGCCAGGTTGCCTCGATGCTCCAGGAGAGGGGTTGGGCCGCTGCTCTTCTCTTCAGCTTCCCGCCCTGGCTGGACACCGCTCCTTGGACCCGCAGGTATGCCACCAGCTGGTTCTTTGTCGACGGTCGACCCGCCGCGTAGCTTCTTCTCGCTGCTCCTTCCGTCGACTGGCGATTCTTCTGCTTCTCTGCGAGAGGAGGGATGGTTGTGCCTCTCCTGGGCCTGTTGCCCATATTTATCCCCCCCCTCGCCCTACCTGGCTCGCCCCCTAATTGGGGGTGCCCGGGCTCACCCTGGGGTGACCAATCCTGGTCACCCCCCTTCTAGCGGGTATGTAAATGGGGCGGGGAGGGGCTTCCCGCCTTCGGACGGCATTTGTCCCGGGCCCCCATTGGGTCCGGCTTCGCCTTCCCGGCCCGGGTTACATCTCTTCCTTATAAGAGGACTTGCTTTGTGAACACTGTGAGCACTTTTACATATTGGTCACAGATTTGCGATCCGTGTTTGTTTGTATTCCATTGTGTTAGGCACCTATTTTGCAAAAACATATTTAAGTGGTTGTGGGGGCATCAAATAAATAAAATGGTGTGTATTGTAAATAGTGATGTTGACAAAATGCTAAAGAAAGCGACAATGGGTACGGCATAAGAACAAAGAAGGGCTGGTGAGGGAGGGCGCTGTTTGGACGTTTGTGGTTATGGAACAATGCAGGGATCAGACTGTACAGAAAATAGGCCCCTTATAACAAATCAGATAGCTAACGAAGAGACCCACCTTAGTAAGTCGGGCAGCTTTAAACTTGTAAAGACGGGCTGTATAGGCATGGAAGACTGCATGCATTTGTGTGCTTGCTGCAGGCAATATTTGTGGTCAGATTAAAAAACGACAGTACAAACCAACCCACCAGACTATAAAACAGGCCCACCAACAAGCCTGTAAGACCAGCCCTTCTGGCGCCCCCAGATTGCCAAATGGGCCAAACCCATGGGCGCAAGAGATATTTTTGTGTGTCTGTTTTAGCGAAAGTAAATAAGTAAAATAAAAATAAATGGCCGATTATTGTTCATTACACTAGCTGCAATGCTGCTTTGTGGGGTTCCGGTGACATTAATGAACTATTTTACCTTCAGCCTCGTGTGACCAACATTTCTCGGTGGTGCTACACTGGAATTTAATTAAATGAATGACATGCCCTCGATGCTAAGGAAAAGCATGATGGATCCCGCCACAGACAAATGCATCTGGCCCAGCAAATGAGAAGGTGTTTCACCGGCAAATGGCAATCATATCTGAAGCGGGCCATCTTCGTAGCTGCTGCGGCGAATTCCTTAACTCCATGTTTGCCTTGCCAAAAACTGAAAACATGCTAGAACAGATCAGAATGTTTCTGCCAGGGGCTGCGAGCCAAGGCAGCGGCAGCAGCGTGCTGGGCGACCACCAGCACAAGACATGGGGTGGGGTGAAGAGAGGGTAGTGGAGAGCCTGAGGGGAGAGGTAGAGTGAAGAGGTGCGGGGTAGGACGTTAAAAGGGAGCGAGGAATGGACAGAGAGAGAGAGAATGGTGACACGTGAGACGGAGGGAGGGAAGGGGGCGAAAAGTGAGGGGGGAAGGGAATGGAGGCTGACAAAAATCGCTGGAAAATAAAACTTGTAGTTTTCTGTTTTTCCTTTAATTCGCAGCTGGCTAAAAATGGATTGGGACACCGTTGTCCGGGCTCTAGAGTCAGGCTTGAAATGCCACCGCACGCACTGCGGCTGGATCGATAATTCTAACCACCTTCTGCCAGTGTCTGCTTCACACGGCCCTTCCAAAAAGAATATTAAGATTCTCTTTCAGCAGAGTTAACTACCTTTCTACAGTTTTTTTTCACTTAATCATATTAATAGAAATTGTCAGGGAGAAAATGTCTTGCCACTTGATCATCAGCTATAAATCTGATGTGGCACACTGTATGCTTTGGGGGTTTGAAGGAACCTTCCTTTCAAGTGATTGGACTGTCGGGTCAAATCAAAAGCTCCTTCCATCCAAATTATTCTACTAAATGTTAAGATGCCAAAAACCACTGCACTATCAGCCAGGCAAGGAGTTCACCCTTTTACTGTAGGAGATTTACAATGAACCTCTGCTCGAGCTGTGAGGGGTCCGCACCGCGACGGAACAAAGGCCCCTGCGGCATGTTCTCCCTTCTTCTTGAGGCCCAGTCAGCCCAAGGCCTAGGAATATATGTGATATATAGCAATCTCAAGGACCCATCACCACGTTCTACAAGGCGACCTCATCATTTTGTGTTACACTACTGGGTCCTCAGCTACTTGTCCACAGGCCTTACATTGTGTGATATTTAGATCATGCTTGGAATGGAAAAGAAAACATGATTTGTGGCGCACATACATTCATTTTTTAAAGAATTTGTACGATCAAGACACAATTTTGTGTCATGAAAACACGCAAATATACCTATTCATACCACATACATTTCAAGTATATCTCAAATGTCATTTTTATCCATGGCGGACACTTGAATGACAGACAGGGAGGAAATGGGGATTACCAGGAATGCCACAGAAGTTCCCAAAATCATTACTAATTTAATAATTATGGTGATCTGCATATGCATCGTTATAATATGAATTAGATGTAGGGGCAACAATATCAGGGGTTATCATTACTAACTGTGTTCATAATTTTATTGACTTAGAATGACTGCGCTGCTGAGTTGACCCTACCAAAATTCAAGTCTAGGAACGGCCTTGGGGATGAGATAGGGCGTAACTGCCAGACCTGTCGACCAAGTTGAAGTCCTGTGTTGACTCAACATTCTGTGATTCTGGGCAAAGCATTTCATCTCTTTGCGCCTAATGATGGAATATTGTTCAAAGAACACAGATTGGGTAAAGCTACGATCACCTTGTGCGCATGCATTTGCACATGGTGCAGTCGCTTCCCTTGAATGGAAACACCATTCTCCTTTTGTCATAAACGGTATCTACACAGGGCACCAGAGTTATAAGTTTTGATGAAGCAAAGACTGTGAGCTTGGGGAACAAAGGATCTACTGTGTTGGATGCCTCCTGCTCACCTTGAGGAAGTTGTGAGGTGTCCACCCATCTGACGGAAGACGTGTGGGTATGATGAGAAACAACAGCTCAAAAGCAGTTGGAATGTATTTAAGAAATTGGCCATTTTGTTGTGTGTTTGATCCTTTTAAGCAAGCTGTAGTTGCATCTTGGCATCCCCTTATGTGGAGTTTAATAAAGATCGGCCTGAGCCAAACACTTCTCATAGCAATCAAAGATTCACAATAGCAAAGTATATGTGTTAGGGTTTCGCTTGTCGTGGACCAGAAGTGAAAAATACAGTCAACCTTCTCTTTGAGCCTACAATAACAATGGCCCTCTAGTGGAATTTAGCCATAACTGAGCCTTATCAAGTCTCTCCGTTGCTTTACAGCTAGAAGTAGATCCAGATAGTTTTGTTTTAGCTGCATTTCATATGATATTTCAACCATCCAACGCAAGTGCTCTCTTCATAAAAGGATAACAATTTTGCCTGCTTTTTTATAAGAGTTCCTACTTGCTGGGTAGGAAATTCTTTATTATAGATCTCCCTGAACTGCCAAGATTTTCAGGGCTCTGTAAAGAAGGCACTCCCCGCGCTCGTCTCATTGATTATAGCTTGCAACAGTATTGCTTTCAAGAAGTTTGATGGAGCTTTTTGCATCTTCCAGCAATAGGGCACAAATGCAGCTTGCAGCACTAGTTTTAGTTTTATTAATTCAAATTCGAGGTTCAGTTGCTCCAAAGCTCTGCTATTAGATAGATGGAGTAGTAGCCTGAATGCTCTGCACTGCATTGGCTCAAGCCGGTTCGGAGGTGAAGGGCAGTAGGCTAATTTTCTGTCTGCATCTTGTGAGGAAGGAGGTGATACACTTAAGGATGTTTCCTCTGATGCCGATGTGGTGTAGTCTGGTAATGAAGGTGAAGGAAGTGGCCCTTAGGGGCCACTCGGGTTATGTATAACCACCTGCTATGCCTTCCCAAGAAATGAAGAGTCGGTCAGACAGTAGAGAATACAAACAAGCATTTATTAGCAATACTCTGCAGAGGAGTCCAATCTGACCTGCACCCTAAGATGTCTGCCGAGACACTGGCTCCCCAACGGCCTGCAATGCATGATCATTCCTCCAAGAACCCCCCAACCACGCCCACAGTGGAAAGTTACCGGCCTGAGCCGAACATGAACAAAGAAGGCACAGAAGGATGGGCTACCACCTGCCAGATGGGTACATGCTATCGGCAACTCAAGGTTACCGCGCTGAGTCTCAGCGTCTCCTAACGTGGGAGCAGAACTACACACTCGGATAGGCATGCGAGGGCAGAATGGCCTATTCATTAGTAAGTCGGGATGCAGCCTTGAACAGGGAAGGAAAATAATAACTAAATACAGTATTCTGCAGAGGCAAGCAGTACGAATAATGAGGCCTAGTTCAGACACAGCCTAATAGGGATTACGAAATACAAAATGGAGTCACACTTGCTAACTAACGCTGGCACATTGTAGGGATAACTCAGTGGGTTGCATAACGTGAATACAAATGGCATCTATTTAGCCACACACTGCTAACCTAATGTAGCATGATACGAGTGCATAGCAGGAATGGAATTTTCAAATCTAACAGACCCTCCTTTTAGCATGGGTGGCTAAATGCTTTATTGTGGCTATCCGGTAGGGTCTTTACAATTCTAAGTGGAAGGAAGAAAATGCATACTCACTCACGTTACAAGGAAGAATAAAACAGCACATGAGAATCAAAATCTACTTAGTATTCAAAAATACCTTCATCGATAAGCATGATATCCTGAATACCTGCATCATCATAGTAGAGACCTTAGTATCATGTCCTGGCAATTTAGGGGTAGGGGTGAGCTTGCTCATTCAATAGGTGCAGCATGCTGGAAGGCAATTAATACATAGGCAACATGTGAAGATGACACCTGCGATAACTATGAGGGCAAGTAGTATCTTCCAACCCCATGATGTCAGCATACCCCAGAACCACCCTGTGAGGGACCATGAACCATTATCCTGATGGATATCTGAAGCAATCCTGTGTAATTTCTGTATGGCGGAGTATACATTAGGGGTGTTATCAGGAATGTAAACACAACAACTGCTGCCGATGACGCAGCAGTCTCCGCCCCTATCAGCAAGAATGACATCTAAAACCATCCGGTTTTGAAGAGCAACAAGTCTCGTAGCCTGAAGCTCGACTGTAATATTAGTCAGGATACCTGCAGTAGTATTAATAACTCCCTCAAATACTCTAGCAAGGCGACGGATATTACGGCTATTGAACATGGAGCCCCAGAACGGCAGAATGCCCTTCATGATGTCAGTAAATTGCTGTAGGGAAGTGTCTGTTTGATCTTTATCTTCTGGATTGACAACTCTCTTGGCACGATGCAAATGGAGATCCCTACGCTGTAGCCTATGATCCTTGTGATAGTTGGACGGTGCAATGTAAACGGGAGGTAAAAGAAAAGAGACGTAACACCGGCCAGACCATCCCCTAGGAAGCCATGTATAAGCCTGCTCCCCACAAAGTATACATTTCGAGGTGTGAGCAAAGGTGGGCTACCAGTAGTGTTCAATCGGTATGTATAGTTACAACTGCTCTGACCTACTAGAATGTTCCCTGTACCTTCAACACAGAAACTAGCTGCTGTATTGATCACAGGGACGGGCATGGCTTTGTCTTCAGTTATATTTCGTTCCTGGAAACATTTAAAATATTCAGTAACATTAAATCCTTGAAAATCCAGCATTTCATTTTGTAACCAAGTGACATTCTTATTATCCTCAAAACCATTCATACCAGCTTCTGGATGTAGAGTACCCTCCTTTCCATCTGCCCCAGGTGTATATCCTTGGTGTACCACTATATACTCCAACACTGCTTCGTAATCAGACTGTACCATATTCATCGCATTAGCATAATAGTGCATGTACACCATAGAAAGCAATTGGAACCATGCCTCACAGCTACCCAAGTATGACAGGGGCAAGAACACCAGTAGATCGTTCTTATGCATAACTGAGGGAAGTAACCCACACACCCAGCAATTCGTGGCATTAGTGGTACTGTGTGCCTGATGAAGCATCTGCAGAAACACGTTCTCGGCATAGGTCTGTCTATGCCTTTCTTTATGCGGGGCCAGTGTAACAAATGAATGCTCAGATGGAGCCGGTGTAGTCCCTATCAATGTGTGCACAGGATGCTGTTCTTCTAAATACCACACCACCCCGAATAGTGTTATTGTTACGATGAGAAGGACCACTACCACCCTACTCCCAGTAGACCAACTAGACCACACAGGACTATTCTGCTGTAATGGTGGGGCCACTAGAGGCTGTTCCTCCTTCATAATTGCGCGGCCAAATGGGTACATAGAAAGAAACTTTAGGAATTGGAGCCACAAAAATACAACCGACCAGAGGGGTACAAATTACCCAGTGTCCTTCAGAGCCTCACTGGTAGACTCCTATTGTTCATCAACGACGGTGCTATGAAGCACTCCCACGGGGGAGCTGCGTGATCGCAGCCCTTGCTGGAAAACAAATCCTCTTCTTTCAGGATAGGGCACCCTCCCTCCTTGGAAGACACCCTCAGCTAATCCTGTCCAGTGTCCAGGGCAGTGCACCAGTGTAACTCACTCTAATCTAAAGCAGGCACCTTAGGCATAGCACTTACGCCCTAAGCTCGAGTCCTTCCCTAACTCCTGGACTGCCCTACTGGCGCACTGTCCTTCCGTCGGGGCTGTAGGTTGTACCTGGCAACCCCAGGCACTTCTTCATCACAAAAAGGGGAAGAAATTCAGGCTCATCAGGGCATTGAGACTCAGGTGCCTGTGCACCAGAAGCAGGATCATCCGGGGCGGCCCTTATCTCTGGGGGGACCGCCTCAAGTAAGGCCTCGTCGCTTTCTTCGTCTGTCTGCACCCACCTCAGTCGGGCGTCAGAGAAGGGAACGAAACGGGGCACTCGCTCCCCTTCCTGGTCAGCAATGCCGTCGAGGACCCACTGATCATACAGAAGTGGGAGAGGGATCCTTTTGACATGCGATCAGTGTACCCAGTGCTTCCGACCTTCAAGCTTTACTGCGGTGTGGGTGGCGAGCAGGACCAAGAGTGGCCCCTTCCACCGAGGCTCCAGGCAATTCTTTCGCAGAAAATTCTTCACGAACACGAAGTCCCCGGGCTGTAGCTGATGCCCGGGACCTCTGGTACTGGTTGCAGCGTGGCATGAATCTGTTGGTGGACAGAACGAAGATCTTTAGTTAACTCATACACATAGTCCACAAGTAGGGGGTATTCTATCTCGGAAAAGCGCTTGGGTCTTGGGACGCCCCAGATGTGGGCGGGGCGCCCAAAGACCACCTCGTACGGGGACAACCCTGTTCTAGAATGCGCTGTCGCTCTGGTAGATAACAAAGCCAAAGGTAGAGCATCGGGCCATCGCAATCCTGTGCTTTCTTGAATCTTTGCTAACTTCAATTTGAGAGTACCATTGTACTTCTCAACCAAGCCTGCTGACTGAGGGTGGTTCGCTGCATGAAACTTCTGTCTAATATGCAAGCCTTTACACACCAATTCAATGACCTTTGAATTGAAGTGACTTCCGTTGTCACTCCAGATCACACGTGGTAATCCATAGCGCGGGAAGAACTCTTTTAAGAGTGCCTTCGCCGTCGCCATAGCCGTATTCTCCTTAGTGGGATAAGCCTCAATCCATTTACTGAATGCACAAATCACTACCAGCACATACTTCAAATTGTTAACTCGTTCCATTTCGATGAAATCCATCTGGAGAACCTCGAAAGGGAAGGAAGGCGGTGCAAAATTACCTGCGGGTGTAGGAGTACCTTTCCCAGGATTATGTTTCAGACAAATGATGCAGTGTTTCACTAAGTGTGTGGCTACCTTAGGGATATTATCATTTCGCCATACTGGGTCCAGGAGCTTACATATTCCTTTGGCACTAATGTGTGCTGGGCCGTGGGCCATGGTAACAACAGGGAGCACATAGGCGTTGGGCAGCAACCATCTCTGTTTCCCAGACAAGTCAGTCCAACACCCATCCTCGTCCAAATGCCCTATCCTCTCCTCCCATTCTGCCAGTTCATCTACTGTCGCCTCACTCTGTATTTCCCTGACATTATCTAATGTGTCCTCGATTATTCCATTGTCTGGAACCCACCTAGCGGGACCTGCCACGAACATCTTTTTCATCTTTGATCTAGCTGTCTCCTTAGCTGTCTGATCTGCAAAAGCACTTCCCCTTCCAACATCGTCTGTTACTGCTTTGTGAGCGCTACATTTTATTATTGCCAACTTATCCGGAAGTGTCAGTGCTGACAACAGTCTATGTATCAATGGACCATGCTGTATTCGCAACCCATGCGAGGTCAAGAACCCTCTCTCCGCCCAGAGGCGCCCGAAATTATGGGCCACCCCAAAGGCATACTGGCTGTCGGTGTAGACATTGACAGTCAGTCCCTCACTCAACTCGCAAGCCCTAAGGAGGGCAACCAACTCTGCAGCCTGGGCCGATTGGTATGGAATACGGGATGTCTCCACTACAGTGTGTAACGTTGTTA
The DNA here is from genome assembly GCA_963921515.1 of Calotriton arnoldi. Classification (NCBI taxonomy): domain Eukaryota; kingdom Metazoa; phylum Chordata; class Amphibia; order Caudata; family Salamandridae; genus Calotriton; species Calotriton arnoldi. Next base: position 69,093 of record CAWUFW010019614.1, read on the forward strand.
TTGCATAAGCTGCAGTGGTAGTGCCATCTGGTAGTTTGAAACAAGAGCCATCGACATATAGTTCCCCTTGGGGGTCACTTAAGGGATCATCAGTGAGGTCTACCCGTCCCTTCGTTCCTTACTCAGTCCGAAATAAACAATCATGGACATCATTGTCCTTTTCTTCCGAAGGGAGGGGTAGTAACGTGGCTGGATTCAGAGTAGCACATCTTTTGATGGTAATGTGCGGAGCAAACAAAGTTAACTCATATCCAGTCAGACGCGCACTAGTAAGGTGCTGTGTCTTTGTCTTATTCAACAGTGTGTCCACAGCTTGAGGTACCATTACTGTGAGATCTGTATCAAGGACGAGCCCTGCCGATTGTCTGATAGAAACTGCCACCGCCGCGGCAGCCCTCAGGCAGCTCGGGAGAGCTCTGGCGACGTTATCAAGAATAGCAGAGAAATACGTGCAGGGTCTCTGCTTACCACCAAAACCCTGTGTTAGAACAGAAGGCGCGCAACCGTCTGCCTCATGTACATAGAGCACAAAAGGCTTCTGGTAATCAGGAGTACCAAGCACATGAGCAGAGCAAAGCGCAACCTTTAATTGCTCAAAAGCTTGCTGGCATGCAGATGTCCAAGGCAAGGGTTCATGCACGTCTTTAGTGGTCAGGTAAAGGATAACCCTGGGCGTAGTACTACGCTACGCTCGCGGAGCGTGCGTAGTTTGCGCTACTACACACTACGCGAATTGCACGTAGCACAGTGCAAAAACGCGTAGCGGGCATTTTTTGCTTGCTCGCGGTCCTCAATGTCAAGTTGGCGACCGCGAGCGAGCAAAATCAACATCCCGGCGAGACTTTTTCCTCGTTCGTGATCAGCAACATCAAGTTGCTGATCGCGAGCGTGGAAAATAAACCTCCCGGCAAGATTCTCAACGCGGGGAGGTCAGGTTTCTCATTGCGAGTGGTCGCGTATGCTCGCGACCGCTCGCGATGAGAAACTACCAGTCCGCGTTGAGAAAGCTGCCGCTCGAGTACAAATCTACTTGAGCGGCAGAAAACGACTCGCTTGCACTGTGCAAGATGCCGTTTGCAATGATTGCACAGTGCGGACAAGCATCCGGCACTGTGCAATCAGTGCGAACAGCATTTCCCTACCGCACTACGCAGTCCGCGTAGCTACGCATAGCGTGCGTAGTGCGAAGTGCACTTCACGTAGCTACGCGTAGTGCTACTACGGGAACTACGCCCAGGGTTAGTAAAGGAGGGGTTTCGTTAGTAGGGAATAATTAGGGATCCAGTGACGACAATACAAAGTTATACCAATGAAAGTGCGTACCTCGCGTTGGGTCTTAGGAACAGGCATGTTAGTAATAGCAGCTATGCGTTCAGGTGTTAGTCTATGACCCTCCTTCGACAGTAGGTGACCTAAATAGGTGACCTCCTGTCGACAATATTGAAATTTTGAAAGTGACACCTTATGGCCATGGTGTGCCAAATGTAACAACAATTTAACTGTGGCCTCTTTACAACCTTTTTCAGTGTCTGAAGCCACAAGGAGGTCATCAACGAACTGCAACAGCACATTACCAGGGGGAAGTTCCAAAGAATCCAATTGAGCTTTCAAAGCTTGACTATAGATACTAGGACTCTCCGTATAGCCTTGTGGAGCACAAAAGAACCTAAAGCTCCTTCCGGCTATTGCAAATCCAAACAGATATCTGCTATCTGGATGGATTGGAATGCTGAAGAAAGCATTCTTCAAATCTATCACAGAGAAGAATTTTGCAGACGGGGGAATCCTTGTCAAGATCGTGGTAATGTCTGGGACTACAGGATACTGGGGAACCACTATCTTGCTCACCTCTCTAAGGTCAATTACGAAGCGATAAACGTCAGAGTGAGCATCAGAAGAATCCAAGGGTGCCTTTTTAAAAATAGGAAGAATAGGGCTATTACACATATTCGCCGCTGTCTCCTCGACCACTCCAGACTTAATCAAATCCTGTATTATTTGCAATAAGGCCTTTTCTCCTGCCTGGTATATCTTGTACTGGGGAATACGTGGTAATACAGCATTGTCTTTGATCTGTATAGAGACCGGTGGGATCTGGAGTAACCCCACATCCGTGTCTCCTGTAGCCCACAGTGTACATGGCACATCCTGAAACTCAGCGGGGAGGGGGGCATCCTTTGCGAAGCATTGTTTGGCACGGGCCACTTGCGGTCCAATAGTCATGTAAACAGTCTGGGGAACAGAAAATTGTCGCATGCAACCTTTTTAACAAATCCAACCCTAACAAATTCTCCCCACAATTTGACATTAATAGAAATGGTGAATCAACCGTGAAGGGGCCAATAGTCAAAGCAAGAGGTTTGGAAATGGGGCTGACAACCGGCACGCCTGAGAAACCCACCAAAACATTGTTTTGGCCAGACAGAGCCGCCCCCGGGACCAGTGAACGGGAAACAGAGCTATTCATAGCCCCTGTATCAACTAAGAATTTCTCAGTCGTACCGTGTAAATCTGCAGTGACATAGGGTCTGCGCTGATCTACAGGTACCGGAACTGGTCCCTTGCCCTGTCCCTGGCTATCCTAGCTGTGAGACATCCCCGTCACGTAGTCCATGTCATAGTCATCATGATAGTACTGACTCCCTCGGGGGTCATCAAAATAGTTCCCGCTCTGTCTATTAGTCGATGCATTCTCTGATCGCGTCTCCCCCCGGCCTCCTCTTCCACGTCCTCCGAACCCCCGACCTCTCGGGGCCTCACCTCTCTGGACTAACTCTGGACACTCATTCCGCCAATGTCCCTCCTGCTTGCAATATGCACATTGGTTGAGCCCAATGGGTGCACTCGATGTGCCGCCCCTGTTAGACCGGGGCAGCCGCTGGGCCAAACCCAAACCTCTCCCTCTTCCATTACCCCTCGCAACTTGCTGCATCAACACCCTCGTCTTCAAGTCTTTTGACTTTTTCTCCACTTTCTCCTTCTCTTCATTCTCTCTATGCTCGTAGTACTGTGCCATTCTCAATATTACCAATGGGGAAGAGGTGCTCCAAGTGCTTTCTGAGGCCTGCAACGTAGTCGCAATCTCAGGAAGCAAATTGGTAATGAACCTGCTGAAAAACAACCGGACACCACCTTCCAATGACAAGTCCTGGCCACTAAAGTCGAGAAACACCCCTTCAAACCTAGTGAAGAAATCAGACACACTCTCGTCCTTCTTCTGACGACATGCAGTCAACTTGTCCCAATGCACCCGTCTCGGCGGGATAAGGGAATGCATATAGGTGATAATGCGACCCGGTAAAGCCAATATCTCCGCCTTCGGCTTGTCACCGGGCTTGCGGTCCTTATCCCACGCCCTGATCTGATCCCATGTTCCTCCCAATTCCACCACATGATCCTGTGTATGCACTTGCCTCCATATATCCACCGGTACCAACAAGCCAAAGAACAACTCAATATCTGCTAACGCCATCACCGTGGAGGAGGCCGCCTCTGTCAACTCTTTATAATACGCAGTCAGGTTTTTTCGAGGGTCTGGCAACTGACTTTTAAGGGATATGACCTCACTCCTCTTCCAAGGAGTGTAGATCCACTGTTCCTGAAACCGAGCATCAACTCATGGCCTAATCACAGTATTCGTGGAGTCGCGCAGTTCTGGTATTTCAGGATGATAAATGGGATGGACCTCCCTCATGGGGCACTGGGTCACTATCGTCGGAACCTTTTGGAGCAATCTGCCCCGATAACCCACCAATGTCGTTACATTGCTAAAAACCTCATTAGGAGCCATACCTGCAGCATATACCCTGTCCCGTATGTCATAGATGATCTGCGGTGCAACACCCTGAAAACACTGCTCCCACAGTCCTATTAACGTGGCCGACATGTGCTTAAGGGCATGCTGCTGTATGAAGGGCTCATAATCCTTCATCACACTCCACACATCTTCCACACTATAGATCGGGCTCCGAGCCCACTGAGCCACCTGATTCACCACCATTTGCTTCTCCTCATCACCCACAGCAGAACGCACCAACACTTTGTCCATACGGTCTCGTGCTGCCGCCCAATTCCCTTCATGCATCCCACGTAAAGGGGTCTCGCAATTCAGCAGTGCTTGGGGTGTCATACTCGGGGAGAAAGAGCATATGAGGAGACAGGTATCATCATGTAAGGAGACAGTGTTGTAGGAGTGAAAGGGGGTGTAGCAGTAGAAACAGAGTCAGTAGACGGAACAGGAGAGCTAACGGCTCCGACCCCCGTTACTGGCGTGAGCAGAGAGGAAGTAGGCGGGGCTGGGGCCGAAGCAGTTTGACTAGAGGCAGAAATACTAGGAAGAGCGGCACCAGAGGCCGGGTACTGAGATGTGGGAACCCTTGGGTATATCCGCTCAGGAGCATAGGGTGGAGGAGGGCGAGAATCCAATAGCTCTTCAACGAAAACATCACCTTCCTCTCTAGTAACATAGCATTTATCTGTTTGCAATCGAAACTTTCTATCTGCACATTCTATGCCTTTCTCTATCTTTTCCCTTTCATAGGCCACTGCTTTCTGCGTTATGGTTTGCGTCTGTCTCTTCCGGGCCTCTTTCTCTGCTCTCAAACACTGCTGCTTTGCTTCCTTCTGCCATACTCTTAGAGAATCAAACATCGACTGCCTGCTCTTTTTGGCAAACAATTTGTCCTGCAAGAAATTCAATTTTTGCTCATCAAACAAGCCAGTAAGTGGCCATTGTAACTCAGCATTGTCCCTCGTATAATTATTCCACAATGTGCTACACATAATAGGGCCAATGCCGTGCTTGATGTATACATCAAAATTTGGAGTACCCTCCGGAGGCGCAGGCTGGCTCTCTTCCAATCGAGCCTCAGTAGAACAACACCGACATCCAAAACACCCCATTTTACTCAGACAAGGCATCTTCATATAAGATTTTTTTTTTTGTTTGTTTAAACACAAAAGAGCTGCTTTCAGTGGGGTAGTCTATGTGCAATGTATCTAAATTAGTGAGTGTAGGTGTCTCACAAAAAGTGAAGGACTGGTCTCACACACCACCTGGTGTCATGCTTCATCATAGACCAGTCCTCGCCCTCTAAAAACATGGTTTGATAGAGGGCGGGCATACACCTGACGACAGGGATGCACTTCTAAACTAAGTGGGGGCCCTTATAAAGAAAAGTGAGTTAAAAAGCCATTCCAGATGTCAAATTAATTTAATATTTGCCGGCATCTGTATGGTATTAAAATATAAAGTGATCGGTGCACTGGGGATATTATTGTCCCCTCACCGATATCAATATGGTCAACATGTTTCTGCCAAGAGGCCCAGAGGGGTCCGCGGCATTCATCAGGACCTAAGTGATAGATTTGAGGGCTCCACTCTTACCAAAATTATGGTGAGAGGACATCCACTGTGTGGGGTAACAGGATCACACCCCACTAAAAATGGCCTTTGTATTTAGCGCCTGTAAGAAAAACAACAAATTGTGTAGAAAAACAAAGCACAACATGAAATTCACACTCAGCCCCAAGCACAATAACTAATTGTGAGTGGCTATACGTGAAAAAACTAAGTGTCAGTCATCTGTGACTAAAACGAACATGGAGGATTGTACCTCCACATTGCTTACCCTAGACTTGGGACAAGGTGCCCCATAGGAGGGTGAGGGCGGGAGACCTCTTTTGGTCCAACGCTATAGTAATTTGAGGAAAAAAGAAAAACAAACAACAGAAATGACTGGTATTAATAAAATGCGTGGCAGTTATTTAGATGGTACATATTTAAAAGTCCATGATTGCCAGGTTCGAAATACCTGAAAGGGAAAAGATGGAGAAAGAGAAAGGCAACACAAGCCTCATTTTCATTCACACATTCACACTCTTACTGATACGTGATGCAGTCTCCGCTGTTGCGCCTATGTCTGTGCTCCTCCTCTCCTCGATGTGGAGGAACTGAAGTGACCTTGGGCTATATATAGTGTGTGTATATTGGCGCGCCTTAATTAGTGAAAATTAATTACCCTAATTGGCTAGTGGATCAGAGGATCCGGTGTCTCAAAGGGCGCGCTGAAAGTGATCAGGATTACTGCCTGACCTGCCCAAAAAAGGACTTCCGCCTGAAATGCCTGCATTAGTGATGTGGCAACCTAAGTGTTGCCCCTATCAACCAGCAACTGAGCGTGCGCATCAAGGAGTGTCTAATGTCTACCGCATGCGCAGAGCGGCAAGTATAATGCGCATGCGTCGTGGTATGAGACGCATGCGTTGCCGTGAGCGAAAAGTAAATGCGTGCGTAAAAGATCAGCAGTCTAAGCACAACCCACGTCAGCCAAACCTTGAGCGCGGGATTTTGCAAAAGAGTATGGATTACGGCGCATGCGTATCGCGGCTGATGTTAACCGCATGCGTCGGTGAGTAAGATGTTTGTATTTGTAGAGCTTTCTCATGATGAATATGTGGCAGATATGTATCTGGCACATAATACGGTACCAAGACTGATAATGTTAACAACTAGTGCAGATCATTGAAACAGGGCATGGATCCAGAGGCAACCAAACCCCAAGCAATGCGCAGTCGCATGGAATACAGTTGTAATAAGGGATAAGATGTCTGTACTATAGAGCTCTCTCACGTTAAATATGTGGCAGATGAATATCTGGCAAATGGTAAGGTACCAACAGAGATAGTAACTGGTACAAATCATTGAAACAGTGCGTATTGCGGCTGATGTTAACCGCATACGTCGGTGAGAAAGTGTTTGTATTTGTAGAGCTCTCTCATGATGAATATGTGGCAGATATGTATCTGGCACATAATACGGTACCAACACTGATAACATTAACAACTAGTGCAGATCATTGAGACAAGGCATGGATCCAGAGGCAACCTAACTCCAAGAAATGCGCAGTCGCATGGAATAAAGTTGTAATAAGGGATAAGATGTTTGTACTATAGAGCTCTCTCACGTTAAATATATGGCAGATAATATCTGGCAAATGGTAAGGTACCAACAGTGATAGTATTAACAACTGGTGCAAATCATTGAAACAAGTTATGGAACTAGAGGTAACCTGACCCCTAAAAAAGTGCTATAGCATGGAAAGAGGATGTTATGAGGGATATAGTTGCTATATACACCAAGCTGGTTATGGATGTGGTGGTCTATGATTTGACAAGGAAAAAAGTATATATTATTTGGCTAATTGTAGCCAAGGAATATCATCATTTAGACCTTCTTTCCATGTTCGAAGACGATACACCCATCTCTGCTCCCTGATATGTGTCCGCCATTTGTTTTTTCATTACTTCTAGGATCACCCATTTAAGATCTGTGTCTTTATGGTTATGTTCCATGAAGTGTCTGGTCAGTTTCGTGTTGGTCTTTTTACACCGTATTGTACTGCGGTGTTTATTGATGCGAATCTTAATTTTGCGGGTGGTCATGCCCACATATTTCAAGTTACAAGGGCATGTCAGAAGGTATACCACATTTTCGGTGTTACAATTCGAGAAGTTGTTCAGCATCCAAGGGCGTGTTGTACCAATGTCTACCTCCTTGGTTGTCAGAGTCAATGGACATGCTACACAGTTGCCGCAGGCGTAGTGACCTCTTGGTCGTTGTGTGTTCCAGAGGGTCATTTGATTATCTATCGTTACTGGTGGGTCTTTGGCATGCACTAGCTCGTCCCGTAAATTTCTGTTTCTTTTAAAGGCAAACAGTGGGGGCTCCCAGCATTCTCCTGCACCATGTAAAATGTGCCAGTTTTTCTTTATAATCTTTTGGACAGTATTGGAGGCTGGTGTGTATGTAGTTACGCATACAATCCGGTTATTTTTCTCTTTTACGTTATCTTCAAGCAGGGCGTCACGATTGTTGTTACTTGCTCTCTTTTTCGCTTTCCTGATCATTTTTCTAGGATAATGCTGTTCGAGTAATTTCATCTCCAATGTCTCTGCTTGTTCATGAAAGTTAGTGGCTTCAGAACAGTTTCTACGCACCCGGAGAAATTGGCCTACTGGCAGGTTGTTCCGTAGGGCCTTAGGATGAAAACTGTCATATAACAGTAAGCTGTTTTTATCAGTCGGTTTATTATGTACCCTGGTGCTGATGCCATCAGCATTCATTGTAATGTCCAGATCTAAAAAGATAGCATGGTCTTTGCTAATAGAGTGCGTGAATCTCAGATGTTGGTCTTTGGTATTGACCCACTCAACGAAGGTTCTAGCTGTTTCCTCATCCCCTCGCCATACGATAAAGACATCATCAATGTATCGTTTCCATATTTTAAGATTTTCTGAAAATGGGTTGCTTGCATGGTAGATGTGATCCTCCTCAAATTGATGCACATACAAACATGCCAAACTCGGGGCGAAAGTACTGCCCATAGATGTTCCGGAAATCTGGTGGTACAGTACTTCCTCGAATTCAAAGAAGTTCTCAGTTAAAGCTACCTCAGCGCAATCCATAATGAAGTGCTGTGGTGTAAGGAAATTCCATTCTGTGTTCAGTAGAATATGTTCGACAACTTCTAGTGTACGCATTTGGGGAATACTTGTGTATAATGCCTCTATGTCCATGGTAATGAGTAGATCTTCCACATAGTTTGTTTCCAAGTCTCTCAAGAGGCAGAGTACATCCTTTGTGTCTCGTAAGTAGGATCTTGATTTTTTACAATAGGTCTAAGAAACCAATCACAAAACTGTGATAACGGCTCGAGGATAGATCCGATCCCGGATACAATCGGTCGGCCAGGTGGAGGTATTTTCTCTTTATGAATTTTTGGAAGGATGTAAAATCTCGGTGTTCTAGGTGATTCATTCACCAGGAAGTCGGCCTCATGTTTCGTGATCCAATCATTACACAACGCTTCATCCACCATGCTTTTGATTTTAGTAGACAGGCGGCGGGTCGGATCATCTGGATACTTCTTATAACTGATAGTGTCAGAGAGAAGACGGATACATTCCTCCTGATACATTGATTTGTTCATCAGGACAATTGCTCCCCCTTTGTCTGCTGGTTTTATTGTAAGCTCAGTGTTGTTTTTTAGTTTCTCCAGTGCTATTCGTTCTCGATTCGTTAGATTTTGAAAGCCCTTCTCTTTCTTGAAGTTAATGGCTTCTATCTCTTTTAGTACCGCCTGCTCAAACGCAAGTATGTGACAGGGGATGGTCTGGGTTGGTGGCACAAAAGTGGACTTATTTCTGAGCCCAGTGTCGGTCTTTTCACCCTGTTCATTATTTGATTCACCGAAGTGATTGCGCAGTTTTATCTTTCTAAAAAATTGTGCCAGTTCGGTGTTTAATACAAATGGGTCGTTTGTTGGTGTAGGAACAAAACCTAAACCCTTTGAGAGAACAGTTTCCTCATCTTCAGAGAGGATGTAGTCACTTAAGTTGACGATGTTTGTCATTCTCTGCTGGTTGACGGGCCGTTCCCGCGATACGCATGCGCCGTAATCCATACTCTTTTGCAAAATCCCGCGCTCAAGATTTGGCTGACGTGGGTTGTGCTTAGGCTGCTGATCTTTTACGCACGCATTTACTTTTCGCTCACGGCAACGCATGCGTCTCATACCACGACGCATGCGCATTATACTTGCCGCTCTGCGCATGCGGTAGACATTAGACACTCCTTGATGCGCACGCTCAGTTGCTGGTTGATAGGGGCAACACTTAGGTTGCCACATCACTAATGCAGGCATTTCAGGCGGAAGTCCTTTTTTGGGCAGGTCAGGCAGTAATCCTGATCACTTTCAGCGCGCCCTTTGAGACACCGGATCCTCTGATCCACTAGCCAATTAGGGTAATTAATTTTCACTAATTAAGGCACGCCGATATACACACACTATATATAGCCCAAGGTCACTTCAGTTCCTCCACATCGAGGAGAGGAGGAGCACAGACATAGGCGCAACAGCGGAGACTGCATCACGTATCAGTAAGAGTGTGAATGTGTGAATGAAAATGAGGCTTGTGTTGCCTTTCTCTTTTCTCCATCTTTTCCCTTTCAGGTATTTCGAACCTGGCAATCATGGACTTTTAAATATGTACCATCTAAATAACTGCCACGCATTTTATTAATACCAGTCATTTCTTTTGTTTGTTTTTCTTTTTTCCTCAAATTACTATAGCGTTGGACCAAAAGAGGTCTCCCGTCCTCACCCTCCTATGGGGCACCTTGTCCCAAGTCTAGGGTAAGCAATGTGGCGGTACAATCCTCCATGTTCGTTTTAGTCACAGATGACTGACACTTAGTTTTTTCACGTATAGCCACTCACAATTAGTTATTGTGCTTGGGGCTGAGTGTGAATTTCATGTTGTGCTTTGTTTTTCTACACAATTTGTTGTTTTTCTTACAGGCGCTAAATACAAAGGCCATTTTTAGTGGGGTGTGATCCTGTCACCCCACACAGTGGATGTCCTCTCACCATAATTTTGGTAAGAGTGGAGCCCTCAAATCTATCACTTAGGTCCTGATGAATGCCGCGGACCCCTCTGGGCCTCTTGGCAGAAACATGTTGACCATATTGATATCGGTGAGGGGACAATAATATCCCCAGTGCACCGATCACTTTATATTTTAATACCATACAGATGCCGGCAAATATTAAATTAATTTGACATCTGGAATGGCTTTTTAACTCACTTTTCTTTATAAGTGCCCCCACTTAGTTTAGAAGTGCATCCCTGTCGTCAGGTGTATGCCCGCCCTCTATCAAACCATGTTTTTAGAGGGCGAGGACTGGTCTATGATGAAGCATGACACCAGGTGGTGTGTGAGACCAGTCCTTCACTTTTTGTGAGACACCTACACTCACTAATTTAGATACATTGCACATAGACTACCACACTGGGAGCAGCTCTTTTGTGTTTAAACATTTATGTTGGAGGCTGCTGACTCCCAGTACCCCGTGCCTCTAGTTCCCTTACCCCAGATATATTCTGGGTGTTGTGGTTACACATCTTCATATAAGACACATGCGATGTCCCCAACGGACAAATATAACACCACCAAACAAAATAATAAGAAGAGAAAAGAGAGAAAAGAGAAAAAAAAATAAAAAAAATAAAGAATACAAATATTGTTCAGGAACCAAACCAAAACGGTCCGAGGACCGCTCCCTACAGTCCAGAGACTGTACCAAGTTCAAGAAGACAGGCTCTAGCCCCAGATCTTTTCGAGCATTGACCAAATTTCCAGTTGGCCTGGCAGATTGTTCGCAAACAGTCCCAGATCTTTTTCAAGAATGGGCCAAATTACCAGTTGGCCTGGTAGGCTGTTCACAAACACTCTGTGTCTCTAAAAAAAGGGTCCGCAAACCCACCAAGTTCAAACCAAGACAGCCCGAAGACCGTACCAAGACACAGCCCGAAGGCTTGTGCCGTTCAAGCACGACAGTCCGGAGACTGTACCAAGACACAGCCCGTCGGCTAATGTCATTCAAGCAAGACAGTCCAGAGACTGTACCAAGACACAGCCCGTAGGCTCGTGCCGTTCAAGAATGGCGCCATTTTTCAAGAATAAAATCACTCACCTGGCGCACACAGGTCGAGTCAAGTTATTCTCCACTGCTGACTCTTCGGACCAAAGTTCAACTCCAAGGTTTCGCCTTCTCAGGACCCCAGCCGGTGACCACTAGACGAGGAGTCGCCCGATCAGATGGGCGGGGCAGCTGCGAGAACCAAGCTCGTTCGTGTGGGGTACCCCGATCCACCCGACCGACCAGACGCAACCCCGACCCTGCAACCCGATTACGGGCGAGCTGGATCACCTTGCGGGGTCCCTGTTGGGGCACCAACTGAAGGAAGTGGCCCTTAGGGGCCACTTGGGTTATGTATAACCACCTGCTATGCCTTCCCAAGAAATGAAGAGTCGGTCAGACAGTAGAGAATACAAACAAGCATTTATTAGTAATACTCTGCAGAGGAGTCCAATCTGACCTGCACCCTAAGATGTCTGCCGAGGGACTGGCTCCCCAACGGCCTGCAATGCATGATCATTCCTCCAAGAACCCCCCAACCACGCCCACAGTGGAAAGTTACCGGCCTGAGCCGAACATGAACAAAGAAGGCACAGAAGGATGGGCTACCACCTGCCATATGGGTACATGCTATCGGCAACTCAAGGTTACCGCGCTGAGTCTCAGCGTCTCCTAACGTGGGAGCAGAACTACACACTCGGATAGGCATGCGAGGGCAGAATGGCCTATTCATTAGTAAGTCGGGATGCAGCCTTGAACAGGGAAGGAAAATAATAACTAAATACAGTATTCTGCTGAGGCAAGCAGTACGAATAATGAGGCCTAGTTCAGACACAGCCTAATAGGGATTACGAAATACAAAATGGAGTCACACTTGCTAACTAATGCTGGCACATTGTAGGGATAACTGAGTGGGTTGCATAACGTGAATACAAATGGCATCTATTTAGCCACACACTGCTAACCTAATGTAGCATGATACGAGTGCTTAGCAGGAATGGGATTTTCAAATCTAACAAAGGTGCGGTGGGATATGGTGTCGAAGGCCACTTAGAGTTCGAGGAGGATCAGGGTTGCTGTCTCACCACAGTCAGGCAAGGACCTGATGTCATTGGTTGTGACAAAACAGGGCGGTTTTGATGCTGTGGTTGGAGCGGAAGCCAGACTGGGTGGTGTAAAGTAGGTTGTTTACTTTCAGGTGATCGGTGAGCTGGTGATTGATGGCTTTCTTCAGGTCTTTGTCATAAAAGGGGAGCAGTGAGTTGGGGTGGTAGTTCTTAAGCTTGCTGGGGTCGGCGGAGGGTTTTTTCAGAAGAGGGGTTTCACCTCTGCGTGTTTCCAAGCTTTAGGGAAGGTGCCTGTGGTGATGGATGAGTTGAGGATATTGGTGAGTAAGCTGCTGATTTCCTTCTGTCCCAGGTGTAAGGCGTGGTGGGGGCAGGGCTCAGTTGGTGCTCCAGAGTGGGTGGAGGTCATGATTGAGGAGGTGATTGGCGTGGTGAGTAGTGTCCAATCGGTGAGGGGGTTGCCAGAGTTGTTAGTGTGTGTTAGGAGGTGGCCGAGGTCAGTTGGTTGTGGGTCGAAGTTGCTATAGATGGCTGCTAGTGTGAACCTCAGAAGTTGCCTTGAATATTCCTTCATTACTTACGGTACAAGGCTCTTCTGGTAGTGTGAAGGGGTTTCCCTAGACACATATAATTGTTTGATGTAAGTTGCCCGTTCTAGTGGGGGAACACAATTTATTCCTTCTGTCTACCTATAAGATATTACCTTGTTTGCTAATGACCGAAAATTACCTACGTTTCCTGGTCTGGAGGCCTTGTACAAGTAGACCCAACTTAGGGGGATATTTACAAAAAAAGTGTCAGAAAGCTGTGTTACTCCAAAATTGGTAACAACCTGCTCCAACATTTTTTAAATGCAGGAATGCACCGTATTTTCAAAAATACGTCGCACCCCTGCATTTCCCCTAGCGCTGGCGCTAAAAAGCTGCCTAGCGCCAGAGCAGGCACCCTTGCACCATGTTGCAAGGATGCCTGCACTCCAGGGGTGATTGTTTATGTGCAGGAAGGGACACCTTTCTGCACAGTAACAATCTGTAAAGGCGATTTGCTGTTTCTATGTGTGCTGCAGAATGCAGCTCCCATAGAAAGAGCAAAACACGAGGAGAAATTATTCATTTTTCCTTGTATCGCCAGTCTAAGACCAGGTATTCCCTGGTCTTAATTTTTGGTGCTGCCCCGTCCTTGTAAATATGGGGCAGCATCAGAAAGCAATTGGTGTTGCAGCGGAATGGCCACTGCAACACCCATTGCACACCCCTTTCACGCTAAGTGAAGCGTGAAAAGGGGACTTATTTACAAGGCGGCGTTAAGCCACGTTAAGGGGCTCAACGCCACTTTAGAATTAAAGAGAAGGAGATATCGCCATCAGAACGTCGCTAAAAGTAACGTTCTGGTGACGATATCCCCTTTTAAATATGTCCCTTAGTTCCTCTTCCCTGCACTTTTCTTCCCATAGTTTTTTTCTGCTTTCTGTTCTCATTGATGGTACTTCCTTTTTGATATCAGAGTTGTGGTTTCTTTTCCTGTGAAGCCTTAGCAACCTGTTTAGGTTCTTTTTTAATTTTCTATTTCGCTTGAGAAAACAGGCCTGTCTTTGTGCACTATCTTGTTGCAGCTGCCTTCTCGGCCTTTTAGATGCTGCATAAGTTCTGAGACAGTTACAGACCAGTATTCATCCCTGACCAGAGAGGAGGTATTTTCATTGTTAGCAAGCTCTTCGATCATGGACATCAGTACATCAGCTAAAACACTAATTTTCCCTACTTCCCAATGTAGTAGCTTTAAAGTCTTTGTGTTGACTGAAATCCAATATGGGGCAGTGAATCATTCCTCATGTATTTAAAGTTGACCGGTGTTGCCGTAAATAGTCACTGGCAAGAATTGGAACTTTCTTATGGTTTTTAAATTAATTTATTAACTTAAAAAAAATGACTGGGACCAATGTGTAGTCCAAGGTCGTTTGTCTCTTGGGAGATCTGTGAGTATATGCAGGAGGGCGACCAGTTTCAAAATTGATGTTTATTGGTCTAAAACCAAGACTCTGCAGACCATCAATTAAAGAGACTATGGTGCTATCTTTTCTCTCTACCCGGGCCAACATAGGAAGAATGTTTCAAATATAGTCCTTCACTACTTGCAAGCCTTACCTCCAATTCTCCCAAACAGGTTTAGGTTTAAGTCGTCGGTAAAAATCCACATACTGCTGCATTGTACGACCAGCAGGCTGCTTGACATGGTAGGCAGAGTTTCTGCAATTTCTCTTTTAGTTTATAAATTGGTTTGATGTATAGATTAGCAATGATCATGCTTTAACTGCTATGAGTCACATTTGATTTAAAAGACAATTTATTGAAAAAGTTTAACTAGGAGGTAAAAAAAATCGCTTTCCAGGGATTTGTTTTTCTGCACTGTAACAGATGTCATTGCCCACACAAGGCCTTATTTATGGGGAATTGCTATAGGGCAGCGTCACAACTCTTCTTGCTGCGCTACCCTATGCCAATGTGAAAGGTCAAGAATCCACTGTATTTATGCAATACTGTGTATTACTTTCCTTTCCCCCTTGTGCTGGTGCACAATTGGCTGCCTAGCTCCAAATCAGGCATGCTTGCACCATGGTGCAAGAGTGCCTGCGTTGCATGCCGGATTGTTTTTGTGCAGGAAGGGGCACATTCCTGCACAAAAACGATCTTGATAGGCGTTTTCCTCTTTCCATGTGTGCTGCAGAATGCAGCACACATGGAAAGAGGAGAAAAAATGAGGAGAAATAAAGATATTTCTCCTCATTACACCACCCCTGGGGAGGTGTAAGGTTTTGACACTGCCCCAGGTTTACGTGATTAAGTAAATCTGGGGCAGTGACAAAATCCATGGGTCTTGCATGGGAAAACCCACCACAAAACCCATGGAATACCTCCCTAGCGCAGAGTAAGGCAAGGGAGAGACTTGCGGGCTTTGCCTTACTCCATATCTATGAGGTCATTCAAAGCCATGCAATCAATCAATCAATTAGGGGTTTGTAAAGTTCAGCTATTCACCCGTGAGGGTCTCAAGGCGCTGGGGGGCTTCTGATCCATCTGGGTGTGGAGGTTCAGTCGAAGAGCCAGTCCTTAATATCTTTCCTGAATAGGGTCAACAATGGGGAATGCCTGTAGTGGAGGGCCAGGGTGTTCCAGGTCTTGGCGACGAGGTAGGAGAAGGACATTCCTCTGGTTCTGGTCTTGTGAATCCATGGGATGGAGGCCAGGGAAAGTTGGGCAGAGCAAAGTTGTCTGGCAGGTACGTGAAATGAGAGATGGTGGTTCAGATTTGGTGGTCCTGCGTCATGGAGAACAGTGTGGGCATGTGTGAGGAGTTTGAAGGTGATTCTCTTGTTGACTGGGAGCCAGTGGAGTTGTCAGAAGTGTTGAGTGATGTGGCTGCGGTGGGGGATGTCAAGGGACAGTCTGGCTGTGGCATTTTGAATGTCCTGTGGTTTCTTGTGCTGTTTTGGGGTAATGCCGGCATAGAGTGAGTTGCCGTAGTCGAGCCTGCTGGTGATCAGTGTGTCAGTGATCTTCTTACTGGATTCTGTGGGGATCGATCTGAATGTCTTTCGGGGCAGGCGGAGCACATGGAAACAGTATGAGGATACGGCCTTGATCTGGCGGCTCATTGTGAGTGAGGAGTCCAGTATGATGCCAAGTTTGCATGCGCGGTCCGTGGGGGCGCGAGGGGTTCCCAGAGTGGCGGGCCAGCAGTAGTCATCCCAGGATGAGGGGGTGGGTCCCAGAATGAGTACTGAGGTCTTATCCGAGTTGAGCTTGAGGCAGCTATCTGTCATCCAGGTGGTCACGGCCTTCATCCCGCTGTGGAAGTTGGTTCTGGAGGCTGTGGGTTCGTTGGTGAGGGAGAGGATCAGCTGGGTGTCGTTGACGTAGGAGATGATGTTGAGTCCGTGGTTTCTGACGATGGCCACGAGGTAGGCCATGTAAACGTTGAAGAGTGTGGGGCCAGGGAGTAGCCCTGGGGCACTTCCCACCAGATCTCTATAGGTTCAGAGAGGAATGGAGGTAGTCTGCCTCGCTGTGTTCGGCTGGTAACGAAAGAATGGATCCAGTCCAGGGGCTTGTCGTGGATGCCAGCATTTTGGAGTCTCATGATTAGGGTGCGGTGGGAGAGGGTATCGAAGGCCGCCGAGAGGTCCAGAAGGATGAGGGCTGCGATTTCACCGTGGTCGAGGAGGGATGTCGTCTGTGCTGTGTTTGCTTCGGAAGCCGGATTGAGAGATGTCCAGGACGTGGTTCTCTTTAATGAACTCTGAGAGCTGGGCGTTGATGGCCTTCTCGATAGCCTTGGCTGGGAAGGGGAGGAGGAAGATGGGTCTGAAGTTCTTGAGGTCTGTCGGGTCAGCGGATGGCTTCTTCAGCAGGGAGTTGATATCGGCGTGTTTGAAGTCGTCGGGGAAGTTGGCGGTTTCGATGTGGCAGTTGGTAGTGCGGCAAAGCTCTGGGGCGATGGGAGGTGGCTGCTCTATGGAAGATGTGATACGGGCAAGGGTCCAATGGGGCTCCAGAGTGGATGCTCTTCATGGTCTTGAATGTGTTGTCTGTGGTAAGTGGAGTCCATTTGAGCTGGATCTGATGGGATGCGGTGTGGTTGCTTGCGGTGGTGAAGGGCGTTGTGGCAGGGTCTTGGGTGTCGAAGCTGTCGTATATTTTCCTGATCTTGCAGTGGAAGAAGGTGTGGAGTTTGTTGCAGAGGTCTTGGGAGGGTGGGGCATCTGTGGTCTCGCTGTTGGGCCTGCTGAACTCCTTGACGATGGCGAAGAGTTCTTTGCTGTTGTGTGCGTTGGCTTTGATTCTGTCTTGGAGGGCTGTTTACTTTGTGGTTTTGAGGAGGAGGTGTTGTGTGTTGATGGTGGCGTTGAAGGTTGTGTTGGTTTCTGGGGCTTTGTTGTTTCTCCATCTCTTTTTGAGTCATCTGCAGGTGCGTCTGGACTTGTGGAGGGCTGGGGTGAACCAGCTGGCTTTCTTGGGGTGTTGCTTGCCTGGTGCCTTCTTGAGGGGTGCCAGAGTATCAGCGCAGTTGAAGATCCATTGGTGAAGGTTGCGTGCTGAGGTGTTGGTGTCTGTTGATGTCGGTGGTGTGGTAGTGCTGAGGAAGGCAGTGAGGTGTTCTTCAGCCTTGTTTTAACTATGATGGGGGGCGGTGAGGGCGATGATGGACGGTGGGAGTGGCGAAGTGCACATAGGAGTGGTCGGTCCAGAGGAGTTAGGTGGTGTGGCTGTAGGTGATGTTCCAGCTGGCAATGAAGACGGGGTCGAGCCTGTATCTGGCTGAGTGGGTCTGGTTGGTGACTAGCTGCTTGAGTCCGATGTTGGCGAGGTTCTCCAGAAGGAACGTGGTGTTCTAGTCACTGGGGTTGTCCAGGTGGAAGTTGAGGTCGCCAAGTAGGATGTAGTCAGTGGATGCAAGAGCCTGTGGCACGATGTGGTCTACGATGGCATCGGTGAAGGGCAGGTGGGGTCCTGTAGACAAGGGTGCCACAGAGGGTGGTGTTGGAGTTGGTCTGGATCTGGAAATGGAGGTGTTCCATGGTTGTCATAGGGTCGTTCGAGTGAGTGGTCAGACGGAGGGTGTTCTTGTGGCCGATGGTGATGCCTCCTGCTGGTCGGTCAGTGCGGTCCTTGCAGGTGAATTTGTAGCTGTTGGGGATGTTGGTGACGATGGCCAGAGCAGGGGTTAGTCCAGGTTTCCGTGGCTTTGCATGGCCCCATAGATATGGTTGAGAGGTTTGCACCGCTGGATTTTCAGAAAAAGTGATGCTCCGGCGGCGCAAGCCTCTTATACATAAGCCCCACTGATTGCAGACCCTCCAGAAGCACGTCCTCCTTGACAAGTTTTCACAGCTGGGCTGAAGAATTAACCGTAATTAGATAATTAGGGAATGCATTCAAAGCCCATTTCTCTTGGAGGCAAATAATATCACATGCTTCTATGTGTTTTTGGGTTTCCGGATTAAAGGTTATTTTCTGGAGACCTCTTATATTCCAGGAGCAGTCTGTTAAGTAGCCATATTTTAGCTTAGAATACCTCCCAAAAATGTGGATTTAAGGCAGTAGACAGTCATAAATAATATTCACCAGCTTCACCTTTCATTTCACACACTCTTCTACCGTTGTTATCAAAATTACTTTTTACTATTAATTGAAGGTCATGTGTATTTGACAGTTATTCTGCACCTTTAACACTACTTAATACTGTTGTACTCCTATTTGACAAATGATATTGCTCCAAAAAAGTAATTTCGAGGATAGTTTGTTTTGGAATATGTTAACTGCTATTATGCATGGATAACTCTTTTTGTGGGAAGTAGTTATGCTTATGCCTCAACCCAAGAGTTGCTCTTGCTGTTCTTTAATTAGTCTTCTGATCTCTTCGTTTGTAAAAGTCACTTTGGTTGGTTTGTTGTTTTCTATAGTGCCTAGGGCTTTGAAGGCAGATTTAGATATATCCTATGTTATGATATATTTCACATTTTGGAGGGCTTTAAAGACTTTGAACAGGCTGTCCCTATTCAATATGTCTCATTTCCCACTGGATACATATTCTGCTTGAAAGATAAGTTTGAGAGTAGACTTGTATTGTATGAAGTAGAGCCTTCAAAACTGCATCAATACTTGATCCTCCTTACCTGCTAGGGCAACATTGCCATCGTGACCTCTTTGCAGAGGCAGGCATCCTACCTGGAGGGGTCTTGAGGGAGCAAATCTGTTAATGGTATGGGGGACTTTGTTGGCTTTAAGGAGTTACTTTTAGTGGCACTGCTTGGCGTTTCTAATATAGGTTTTCTTGAACTATTGACCTTTGCTGTGGCAGCTGTATATTGCTGGGCCTGCTCAACCAATTTTTGTCTGTGGCTCGATCCACTTTTTAGGTTTCACCTAGGCAGAGCATGCACTGTTTCTTCGAGACATGGGGTAGCTACTTTGTGGGATTTGACCACACCCACTGTTTTTCATTCATTCTGTTGTGTGCCGTTTGGAAATGCTTGCTTTTAAGTGGTGATTTGGTTACATTTGTCCTGCCTTTGTGAGGGTGCCTGTTCCGTGCACCAAAACCCTCCCACTTGTTTAACCTCTTGGAGCTGGTTTTGGATTGCCATTGTTTTAATTGTTTCCTGCTCGTTCGTCACCCGTTGCTGCTCTTGTCTTCAGTGAGTGTGTCCCCACCACCACTACCGCCCATTATGTCTTGTTTCACTTGTTTTCCGAGTGAGATTGCCCCCGCTTTCTCTGTCTTGGAGATCCTCTACAGTCGCATACTGCCTGTGGATTCCCCACCCCCTGCCTCTGAAACACTCCTTCACTGGATCCTATATTGACCCCCAGCAGTGTCTTCTTTGTGGCATTTACTGTTGCCCGATTTAAATAGTTTCTTAACCCCAGAGACTAGAGCGAGCTGAGTTGCTTGGTAGGATACATTACTGAACGTCTGGCGTGTATTAACGGAGAAAGGAATAAATGTAATACTAAATTGCTATTTCTTTTTTTTTACTTGAATGTAATGCTAGCTAGTAGAGAAAGGTCTAAGTTGGCGTTATTAGACTGTCCAAAGTACCATGACAGACCACGCCAATACAAAATTTGCAGCCACTCTTTCTCTTATCGGATTGAAAGTGTCATAAATTAACAAAACCACATCTACACGTTTCTGCTGCCAGCTTCCGAGGTCTGGCCTCTGTGTTTTGTTAGAGTTTCATGGGTGTGTGTACTCTGCAGATTCAAACCACTATAATCATTCAGTGGAACATTTGCAGAAAGGTTGCTTGATACCAGAGACTGCTGGAAGAGGGTAGAGCGATTAGAGGGCGTATCCTATAATATTCAGCCCAGGGTGCAAAAAATCGAACATACAACCAAGAATATTCGCTGCACTAGGAACACCCACAGATTAATGAAGCTAAAAGACAACATAGGTTATACAGCCCTAAGGATACACTCTTTGATATACAACACTCAAGATACAATATTCATAGCCCCAGAATGACAGGCTCAGTTTCACAATACAAAGCAAGCTTTACCAATTGTACAGGAGATCAGGTACTGAGCGAGCACGTTACCTGAACTGAATAGGCCTCTTCTTTTTTCAATTAGAAATCATTTCCACACATACTGTTTAAATGAGAAAAACATATGGTTTTGCCAGTGCTTGTTTCTATAACAAGCACATTCCCAGTCTCTTGCTGGTTTGCATTTCTGGGAGGGTTTCATATCAAATTCAGTTTGTTGCTTTTACATTTTCACAAAACTTACATCTTCTTTACAATAGTAAACAGCGATTTTCCAGGATCCCAGCACATGCCATGTATGCGTCTTATTGGTAATGGTGTTTTCATTCAATGAGATTCTTAATTTGTGTCCTCCTGAAAATATGTTGCACCCCCGTTCAGCCTAATGGATAGGCGCAGTCCGACTATCCATGCTGAAACTTCCACCATACTTGGGAGATGCTGGGCCTTCTTGGTAGCTTCCTATATAGGTGTCAATTGTCACAAGAAAAAAAAGTCTAAATCCGTAATTTTTGTTTTTCAAGAACAGTTGTACAGTGCCATCAGGTTTGCGTGTGCATTTTCATTCTTTCATAAACCTTAAATCGATCTGAGCGAAAATAGCAGTTTGCCTTGTTGACTAGGTTAAGCTATGCCAATCGATGTCATATATGAGGCCATCATTTGTAATAAGTATAATCGCACATCCAAATGTTCTTCTTCTTTCTTACGGAGTTTTATTTAGCGCGAACTTGACCCGAAGGTATCGGGTATCAGAGCGCTTTACATAGCATCAGTTGCGTTACATGAGGACACATTCATTTATTTTATTTTTTTGTTGGGCACGGGGAGATTAAGTGATTTGCCCAGAATTCCAGGATGTTCAGCGTCATTGCCGAGACTCGAACCCTGTTCCCCAGATTCGAGGTGGACCGCCCTAGCCGTTAGGCCAACTCCTCTCCCCAAATTAACAGCTTGGATCTGCACTTCTGTCACTGCCGCCACACAATAGCTATTAATGGCATTCCACCATACTGGTATCGTCTTCACTTTATGATTTACTGCTGCTTTGTCAACAGAAGTAACCATCAACTGAGAAAGAGGAATAGTGCTTTCCGGAGATCCCTAGTTTTGGGTGAGCCCAGAAAACCCAGAGGACCTTGTTGTATTGAAAGTGGTCTATTGTAGGTAGGAGCAGCTTCAGAGAAGTCAATCGCTTTTATTAAAGGTGAGTTGTTTATCACAGGAGAGGAGGCAAATTGTTCTAAAGTGGATCGTATAGAAATGACTGGGCAGCTGGGAGTCCTGTTCCACCCATTCATTTTTACCAATTATTACTAGTAGAGTAGGAAGGGCTCGCTCTTTCAAATGACAAAAGGTTTATTTCTGTATGCAGAATTTGTTATGGTGTATAGCGATCATGCACCAGAGTCTGAAGCAGCCATGGGACAGACAGCTGCATCATTGCACACCCATTCATAAACACAGAACAGCATCAGAATGTGGCTCAGCAGTGCACACATCCTGTGCATACATGGAACAGTCAGAGTGCAGACATGGGCAGTGGAAGGTTCTCTTACACATAAAGAACCCCTACATCCTAGGGAGACGCATTGCAAAGTTTCACAGTCCAGATGCATCCTTGAGATCTCATATCGGGATAACCTCAAAGTCGGTCAATAATGGCTATGCCTCAGGGAGAACACAGCGCGTGTTTGGATGCAGAGGAAGATACAGTCTTGTTAGAACAAAAATATATTTCTTATTACATATAAATGGCAAGCCTGCATTTGGAGTACATTGTCTCTTTAAGGAGCCCCCATCTGCAATGTTGCTTCTGGCTTTCAATGTATCCATTTCCCTAAAAAACGCAATTCTTTTGGCAAATACAAGGACCTTGGGCCGTCTTCCCCACCAGACCTCAGTGATTGTAATGATACTTTGATTAGGCTCTTGGTTTTGTTCCAATGCTATCTTCTCACTATCATAACTCAAATCTAATGCGTTATAATTATGGCAGTTAAAAGTTGAATTAATATATTTGGTATGCAAATTTATTATTGTTACCTTCTTGTTCATTTAGTTGTGTTGCTACATTTTATAGTAGTGAACAAAATCCTAATGGGTTATTTTTATAAAGCACATACTGTAAGCTGAATTACTCCAAAGTAATTGTGCTTTAGTGCTTTTTTAGGATGATAAATTAACAGTGCTCTTGGCCAAAGCTTTTAGTGACTGTGCTTGCGGTAGCCCCCGCCCGCTGCCATAATGTCTATGTTTATGAGAGTGGGTTGAATTCATCCAGTCTCACATTCTCCCCTTAGTGGTGCCAGGGGCTAAAGACCCCTTACCTGGGGATAGTGTTCTGCTCTGATGGCTGTGAGCTTCGGTCTGCGAGTCCAAGTTTAACACACACATCACTGGTGCTGGTGTCTCATGAGACCTGCTAGAATCCTGCAGGGGATACAATTTCTCTGAACAGCTTGTCGCAGTTATGCTGGTGCCGGGCACCTCCTGGGTTTATCTGCATGGAACGGCCCCCTCTCTCTCTACCTACCCTCTGTTGGCTCCTTCCCCCTACCTTCCTATCTTTGCCCCTTCCCTTACCTTTAAGCGTTGGCCACTGACCCCACCCCCCACCCCACCCCTCCCTTCTTCTGTTGAAATCTTACATACCATCCTGAACGAAACTACAATGTTGCTTGATTAGGGATTAGACTTCAAAATATCCTGCAGTAAAATAACAACTATATGACCAGCATGGGGGCTTGTCGGTTTCAATCTATGGATTACTTATAGCCTACAGGACTTAATTACCACTTTCTGATTAGTTTTGAATCAGATGTGTCTGTGTCGAAAACCGTAATGCTTTGGACTTGCAAAAGTCGGTCTCAGTTATGTAGATTTTGCATGCAATGTTCAGTTTTGACCTTGCAGAGGCATGAGCACTGCATGCGTAGAGCTCGTAAATTAATGCTGGTCCTTGGGGAATGCACTGGCTTTCAAGAATGCCACCTGAATTTGTTGCTTTGCTTGGTAATGAGTGGAAGCATTACAAATCAGACAGGCTGCTGGGGAGAGAACCGTCCTCTAATCAGATCCTCTTTACCTGAAAATTGATTGCAGAGGAAGGAAAATGAAAGAGGACCTCTTATCCAAGCTCAAATTAATATTGCAAAAAGCGTCTATCTTCAATTACAATTATAAAAAAAGTAATTTGTCGTTGGCGGTCAGGTTCCATTTTGAAAAGCTTCAGGATCACATACCTCATCTTTTGAAAAAAGAAGCTGTATATTTCACTTGAAAAAAGTTTTATTTCACATTTTGATATATTTTAGCAAGAGGAGTATGTAACAGCATCCCAGCTTTAGCAGTGGTGGCAGGTGACATTTCAAAGTGGTGAGGCGTAAAAGTTGAGGTTGAGTTTTATATAGTGAGAAAACGAAGCAAGCAATCCCGACTAACATGCGGAGGGGAGGGTTCAGGGGTTACCTCACCCAGAGAAATGTTTTTGTTTTTTGAGGTGGTGAAAATTTTGCATTTTAAAGCAAATTTGAAGAAAGCATTTAATGAAAAAAGCTGGAAGGTTTATGAAGCACTATTTAAACACATGAAAACAGATAACATAATCAGAAGGATTGGGACACTATCTAAACCACTACTAGTTCCACATGCCTCAGTGATATTTAGTTCACAGCCTCACAATTCAACATCGTCAATATTAATAATTTACAGCAAAATCAATGTTGTAACTCCCTTATCTTAAACACCTCAAAAACATTGGCAAGGCCACTAGTCCTGGTTGGATTTAGACATATCTCAGCTGTTGTGCTAAATTTCTGGATACCACAACAGAAAGCTCACAGAGGGACCAAAATACATGTTGGGTGGCAAACTATGGCAATCACAGAAATGTAGTTCATCTGTTTTCTGTTTAAGCCATGCCCTTAATTACATAGGCCATGCCCCTTTTAGAGACCCCTCACTTTTTTCATCCTACATAAAGCCTTGCTTCAACCCTCGTTCATCCTCAGTCCTTCACTCCCTCTTCCAACCTTCCAGATGAACTTGTAAGCTCAAACTTTGTGTTGCGCTTCTCTCTCCTACACTCTGGGATGCTTCTTTACTCTGAACTCCAGCACTCTTACACCTGCAACCACTTAGGATCTCCTCTCTCACCCAAAAAAAACCATCCAAATATCTGCTTGTTGTGTCAGGAAAAAATTTGTAATGATCTGATTACTCCTCAAAAATGTTATAACTCAGATTACTATTTCTGTTCCAGGAATGCAAAGTTAGATGAGAAACTGCCCCTGCTGGTCCTTCAACTCTGTCCGAGATCTGCTTTTACTAGGGTTTATTCTAACACTGACTTGCACAGTCAAGGTGTGGACTGAGCACGTTAGAAGCTGCAAAGCCCTGACAAGAAACTGACAGCCACAGGAATTCAGCTGACCCAATAAAGCTGCACCTTCTGCACCCAACACCATCCCTCGAAAAAAAAAAACTAAAACAGATCGACTAGACAGGTGTAGGGGTTGAGCATACAGTATCGATCTTACTGATACAGACACACACATCTGCGTACAGAACCACAACATGCACACATAGATACAGGGACATACACAGGGGTGCGGACTAACCAGTATACATATAGGCACCCACAGTCACTCAAAGGCGCACATTCTTATGGGTGTGCAAAGACAGGGACATACACATGCACCCTCACGTACATAAAACACACACATGTACACACACTGTGACAAACACAAGCACTCTCTGGACACACAAACACACATTAACAGACTGCTAATGTTTCTAGGCAAAACCAGAAAGGTGAGCTGCAGAATATTTAATGAATTAATAAAGAGAACTTTGAGACACTTGACACAGACATCTTACACTCAATGATCCCGTCCTGATCTTAGATGCCTTGCTTGACCCTCAGTGTACCTTATTAATCTAGTCTCTGCAATTAAAGCCTTTTTTACCATGCCGATTAATGACTGTATTCTGTATAATTTCGGAATCGCTGTTTATTAATTGACATGCATCAGATCTGTGTAGTGTCCACATGTGGAAAGCAAGAGACAGGGATCTGATAAATCACTCTGCACAGGCCAAGGATAATCACCGTGAAAACGACATTAGGGACATCACGGATCAAGTACCTATAAAAACAAGAAACTACATTTTTTCCAATGTATTTATGTTCTTTAATACTTTGTGTCAACTACTTTAATCGAGAGATGCTTGTTGGTGCTTGGAGCTTGTTAATAAGGGTGAAATTATACATTTAAAAAATATTAGGAATGCAGCTGGTGACAGTCGCAAAGTGGCGGGGCGGGCCAGAGGATGGAGCTGGGGGCGGGGGGCAGGGGAGGCTCGGGGGACAAAATAAAAATAAATAAATAAATAAACTTGCCTCCGCCATCTGCTCCATTGCGCTCTTCTTGCTTCTGGGACAGGCTCCCAGACTGCACTGCGGCCGATCATGATGCTGCAGGAAAGCAGCATCATGATTGGCCTGAGCGCTATGACTTTGCGCTCCCAGGCAGACTGGGAGCCTGTGCCTGCTTTCTCCAGCCATGCTGCTGGGGCTGGAGAAAGCTTCACTGCGCATGAGATGTTTGGCCGGCCTGAAACGGCTGGCCAAACACCTAATGCGCAGTAGTAGTAAGTCAGGATACCTTTACTCATCAAACTTGTGTCCTTAAAAGTGACAGGTGCCACGCCCCCTTGCACTAAAAGTGACAGGTGCCACGCCCCTCGAAGTGAACTAAAAGTGACAGGTGCCACGCCCTACGAAGTGAACTAAAAGTGACAGGTCCCAAACCCTCGTGATTGATGTAGGTGACCATTTGACCCAAAGTGGCGGCCTGCCACAGGGCAGGGCTGTTTTTGGAGACATCAGCGAACCAGAACCCTATGACGCAGGGTGTCCAAGTTGTGATGTAGAGGTGCACGCCTCTTTTAGGGGTGGCTTAGAATACATATAAGGCCTCCTTAAGAGCCTTGTACAGCAAGCAGGCACCTGAATACGGAAAGCTGCCCATAGCAAAATGAAGAGATACAGCCTGATCGTGAAAAGGTCTGTGTTGGCTGGAGAGCAGCCCACTATCGATAGATATTACCGAAGCTTAACACCCCTGGTAATGGACGAGAATGCTCAACAAGAAACACCTAAGGATATGGGCTGCGACGTTACTGGTTTTGGCGATGACATTTGTCGGCGTATGGAAGCACTCAGTCTCAAGGATTGCGTACGCCGGGTGTCCCCGATTAAGGGCAACAGCAGCAAGAGTGAGGGCTCTAGTGATGGCAGCGCACATGAGGGAAGCAGTTTCTTGGAGATGGACGAGGATGAAGAATCGATAGTTCCATCTGACAGCCCCGTCTATGAAGACATGGGCTTTCAGGAGGATACGGTTCCTGAGAAGGTCGTTGTACAACAGCCGGGTACAAGCGTCGAAGATGACGGGGCATCGCAGGACATTAGCGACTCTCAAGATTTCAGAGCCGCCGCCAAGGGAGGTGAAAATGCTGAGGTTAGTAAAAATGTTATGAGCTGTCAGCTACATAATGATGTATTTTATTTCTTCAACTAATGGACTGTCAATCTTTCTTCTTTTGAACCCTAGAGAGCAACCCCAAAAAGACCTGCGGCAGAGCGGCAGCCTGCAAAAGCGAACAACGTAATTTTCAATTGTCTGTTGTGCTCAAAACAGGCAGAAAGTTCCACATGCCAAAACAGTGATGGGTGCGACAAATGTGTATGCGGCTCTAAGAACGGCGCGTGTGAAAAGGATGATCCAGGAGTGTCCTACAAAGCCATGCAGTGTGTTAAAGGTTTCGCAGCGGTGGTTGTACGCGCCTGTGTCAAAAGGGACTATTACAGTCTTTGTCACGGACATCAAATGAAGGATCCTCAGCAGGCGGCACACAAATGTTTGTGCGAATCATACAGAACAAGAACAATACGGTATATTTGTAGTTTGTAAGACCCGTACAAGGTGTATAAACTGTTAAGGGTGGTGTACGGGTTGTACACTGAAAAGAAATATGTCCACCCTGAGATGGAGAGGATCTTGTCAGCAGCACTCAATGAGATCCGTTACGCCCATGACCCGAGCTTTAAACTACCCTGTATGCAGGGGATGTGCACGGCTTTTGATAGAAAGATGATAGAAAGACTCGTAGAAAGGCGTATGTGTAATATGTATAAAAAAAATAGAAGAATAGGGTCTTTGGCCCCCGAAGACTATTTTAAATAAGGTCTTATTTAATGTTACATAATAGCGTGTATTTAGAACAAAACAGTAGAATGTTACACCGCAAGGTGGCTATGTGTTAACCCCTTCGCTGCTAGGCCTTTTCCCCTCCTGTGCTAAGCCTTTTTTTGGCTATTTGGGGTAGTGCGCGCTTAGGCCCCTGTAACTTTTTGACCACATAAGGTATCCATGCCAAATTTGCGTCCTTTTTTCTAACATCATGGGGATTGTAAAGGTACCCAGGGTTTGTGGATTCCCCTGGAGGGGACCCAGAAATTAGTCAAAATACAGCTAAATTTTGGTTTTTTTTGGAAAAAGGCAAAAAAGGGCTACAGATGAAAGCGTCTTGATTTTTCCCTGCAAATGGCATCAAAAAGGGGTTGTGGGGATGAAATCACCATCTTCCCAGCTTTCAGGGACAAGCAGACTTTTGTCAGAAAACCAACTTTTTTACACAGTTTTGGCATTTTTCTGGGACATAGCCTATTTTTGCTATTTTTTGTGCTTTCAACCTCCTTCCAGTTAATGGTAGAAATGGGTATGAAACCAATAATGGATCCTGGAAAGCCATACATTTATGAAAAGTAGACAAAATTCTGAATTCAGCAAGGGGTCATTTGTGTAGATCCTTAAAGTTTTCCTTATAGAAACAGTTAAATAAAGGAAAAATTGAAAATTAGTTGAAAAAAACAGCCATTTGTGTCAACGTTTTCACCTGTAACTTCTTCTAATTATGACAGCTATTTGAAGGCAATATACCGTTATATCCGCTGGACCTTTCTGGTTGTGGGGATATATAGGACTTGTAGGTTCACCAAGAACCCGACGAACCCAGAGGCAATAATTGAGCAACATCTTGCAATGATTTTTTTTTAAGTACCGGGTATATAGCAATTATTTTGGGAAAATGTATACATGGAAAAATTGTTATGAAAGACACCTATGTATTTCTGAAATGGGAACAAAATGTAGATTTTAGAAACAGTAGATATTTGCACATTTCCGAAATTGGGAGTACCCATACTAGCATGAGAATTATAGGTCATTTTTCAAAATGACTTATTTTTTACACATTGTCTTTCATTTGGAAGGCAGAAATGCATCGAAAGTCAATAGGTAATAACAGTTGCTCTACAATTCTGTGTTACCCTAAGTCTCCCGATAAAAATGGTACCTCACTTGTGTGGGTAGCCCTTGTGCCCACAACAGGAAATGGCTCAAAATGCAACGTGGACGTACCACATTTTCACAATGAAAAATTACCCTTTTTTGCAAAGTGCCTAGGTGTAGTTTTTGAACCCTAGCTCTGCCGGCACCTAGGGAAACCTAGCAAACCTATACATTTTTGAAAACTAGACACCCAGGGGAATCCAGGATGGGGTGACTTGACTGCCTCCCACCAGGTTTTGTTACCCAGAATCCCTTGCAAACATAAAACATTGTCAAAAAAATCACTTTTTCCCCACATTTCTGTGGTGGAAAGTTCTGGAATCTGCGTGGATCCACAAATTTCCACCCACCCCGTGTTCCCCAAAGTCTAACGAGAAAAATGGTACCTCACTTGTGTGGGTCGGCCTAGTGCCTGCAACAGGAAACGGCGCAAAACGCAACGTGGTCACACCTCAATTTCGCAGTGAAAAATGACCCTTTTTTGGCAAAGTGCCTAGCTGTAGTTTTTGAACCCTAGCTCTGCCGGCACCTAGGGAAACCTAGTAAACCTATACATTTTTGAAAACTAGACACCCAGGGGAATCCAGGATGGGGTGACTTGACTGCCTCCCACCAGGTTCTGTTACCCAGAATCCCTTGCAAACATAAAAAATTGTCAAAAAACCACATTTTCCCCACATTTCTGTGGTGGAAAGTTCTGGAATCTGCGTGGATCCACAAATTTCCACCCACCCCGCGTTCCCCAAAGTCTTATGAGAAAAATGGTACCTCACTTGTGTGGGTCGGCCTAGTGCCTGCGACAGGAAACGGCGCAAAACGCAACGTGGTCACTCCTCAATTTCGCAGTGAAAAATGACCCTTTTTTGGCAAAGTGCCTAGCTGTAGTTTTTGAACCCTAGCTCTGCCGGCACCTAGGGAAACCTAGCAAACCTATACATTTTTGAAAACTAGACACCCAGGGGAATCCAGGATGGGGGTGACTTGACTGCCTCCCACCAGGTTCTGTTACCCAGAATCCCTTGCAAACATAAAAAATTGTCAAAAAAACCACATTTTCCCCACATTTCTGTGGTGGAAAGTTCTGGAATCTGCGTGGATCCACAAATTTCCACCCACCCCGCATTCCCCAAAGTCTTACGAGAAAAATGGTACCTCACTTGTGTGGATCGGCCTAGTGCCTGCGACAGGAAACGGCGCAAACGCCACGCGGTCACACCTCAATTTCGCAGTGAAAAATGACCCTTTTTTGGCAAAGTGCCTAGCTGTAGTTTTTGAACCCTACCTCTGCCGGCACCTAGGGAAACCTAGCAAACCTATACATTTTTGAAAACTAGACACCCAGGGGAATCCAGGATGGGGTGACTTGACTGCCTCCCACCAGGTTCTGTTACCCAGAATCCCTTGCAAACATAAAAAATTGTCAAAAAAACCACATTTTCCCCACATTTCTGTGGTGGAAAGTTCTGGAATCTGCGTGGATCCACAAATTTCCACCCACCCCGCGTTCCCCAAAGTCTTATGAGAAAAATGGTACCTCACTTGTGTGGGTCGGCCTAGTGCCTGCGACAGGAAACGGCGCAAAACGCAACGTGGTCACTCCTCAATTTCGCAGTGAAAAATGACCCTTTTTGGCAAAGTGCCTAGCTGTAGTTTTTGAACCCTAGCTCTGCCGGCACCTAGGGAAACCTAGCAAACCTATACATTTTTGAAAACTAGACACCCAGGGGAATCCAGGATGGGGGTGACTTGACTGCCTCCCACCAGGTTCTGTTACCCAGAATCCCTTGCAAACATAAAAAATTGTCAAAAAAACCACATTTTCCCCACATTTCTGTGGTGGAAAGTTCTGGAATCTGCGTGGATCCACAAATTTCCACCCACCCCGCATTCCCCAAAGTCTTACGAGAAAAATGGTACCTCACTTGTGTGGATCGGCCTAGTGCCTGCGACAGGAAACGGCGCAAAACGCCACGCGGTCACACCTCACTTTCGCAGTGAAAAATGACCCTTTTTTGGCAAAGTGCCTAGCTGTAGTTTTTGAACCCTACCTCTGCCGGCACCTAGGGAAACCTAGCAAACCTATACATTTTTGAAAACTAGACACCCAGGGGAATCCAGGATGGGGTGACTTGACTGCCTCCCACCAGGTTCTGTTACCCAGAATCCCTTGCAAACATAAACAATTGTCCAAAAAACACATTTTCCCCACATTTCTGTGGTGGAAAGTTCTGGAATCTGCGTGGATCCACAAATTTCAACCCACCCCGCGTTCCCCAAAGTCTTACGAGAAAAATGGTACCTCACTTGTGTGGGTCGGCCTAGTGCCTGCGACAGGAAAGGGCACAAAACACAACGTGGTCACACCTCAATTTCGCAGTGAAAAATGACCTTTTTTTTGCAAAGTGCCTAGTTGTAGTTTTTGAACCCTACCTCTGCCGGCACCTAGGGAAACCTAGCAAACCTATACATTTTTGAAAACTAGACACCCAGGGGAATCCAGGATGGGGTGACTTGACTGCCTCCCACCAGGTTCTGTTACCCAGAATCCCTTGCAAACATAAAAAATTGTCAAAAAAACACATTTTCCCCACATTTCTGTGGTGGAAAGTTCTGGAATCTGCGTGGATCCACAAATTTCCACCCACCCCGCGTCCCCCAAAGTCTTACGAGAAAAATGGTACCTCACTTGTGTGGGTCGGCCTAGTGCCTGCGACAGGAAACGGCGCAAAACGCAACGTGGTCACACCTCAATTTCGCAGTGAAAAATGACCCTTTTTTGGCAAAGTGCCTAGCTGTAGTTTTTGAACCCAAGCTCTGCCGGCACCTAGGGAAACCTAGCAAACCTATACATTTTGGAAAACTAGACACCCAGGGGAATCCAGGATGGGGGTGACTTGACTGCCTCCCACCAGGTTCTGTTACCCAGAATCCCTTGCAAACATAAAAAATTGTCAAAAAAACCACATTTTCCCCACATTTCTGTGGTGGAAAGTTCTGGAATCTGCGTGGATCCACAAATTTCCACCCACCCCGTGTTCCCCAAAGTCTTACGAGAAAAATGGTACCTCACTTGTGTGGGTCGGCCTAGTGCCTGCGACAGGAAAGGGCGCAAAACACAACGTGGTCACACCTCAATTTCGCAGTGAAAAATGACCTTTTTTTGCAAAGTGCCTAGCTGTAGTTTTTGAACACTACCTCTGCCGGCACTTAGGGAAACCTAGCAAACCTATACATTTTTGAAAACTAGACACCCAGGGGAATCTAGGATGGGGTGACTTGACTGCCTCCCACCAGGTTCTGTTACCCAGAATCCCTTGCAAACATAAAAAATTGTCAAAAAAACCACATTTTCCCCACATTTCTGTGGTGGAAAGTTCTGGAATCTGCGTGGATCCACAAATTTCCACCCACCCCGCGTCCCCCAAAGTCTTACGAGAAAAATGGTACCTCACTTGTGTGGGTCGGCCTAGTGCCTGCGACAGGAAACGGCGCAAAACGCAACGTGGTCACACCTCAATTTCGCAGTGAAAAATGACCCTTTTTTGGCAAAGTGCCTAGCTGTAGTTTTTGAACCCTAGCTCTGCCGGCACCTAGGGAAACCTAGCAAACCTATACATTTTTGAAACCTAGACACCCAGGGGAATCCAGGATGGGGTGACTTGACTGCCTCCCACCAGGTTCTGTTACCCAGAATCCCTTGCAAACATAACAAATTGTCAAAAAAACCACATTTTCCCCACATTTCTGTGGTGGAAAGTTCTGGAATCTGCGTGGATCCACAAATTTCCACCCACCCCGCGTTCCCCAAAGTCTTACGAGAAAAATGGTACCTCACTTGTGTGGTTCGGCCTAGTGCCTGCGACAGGAAACGGCGCAAAACGCAACGTGGTCACACCTCAATTTCGCAGTGAAAAATGACCCTTTTTTGGCAAAGTGCCTAGCTGTAGTTTTTGAACCCTAGCTCTGCCGGCACCTAGGGAAACCTAGCAAACCTATACATTTTTGAAAACTAGACACCCAGGGGAATCCAGGATGGGGTGACTTGACTGCCTCCCACCAGGTTCTGTTACCCAGAATCCCTTGCAAACATAAAAATTGTCCAAAAAACACATTTTCCCCACATTTCTGTGGTGGAAAGTTCTGGAATCTGTGTGGATCCACAAATTTCCACCCACCCCGCGTTCCCCAAAGTCTTACGAGAAAAATGGTACCTCACTTGTGTGGGTCGGCCTAGTGCCTGCGACAGGAAACGGCGCAAAACGCAACGCGGTCACACCTCAATTTCGCAGTGAAAAATGACCCTTTTTGGCAAAGTGCCTAGCTTTAGTTTTTGAACCCTACCTCTGCCGGCACGTAGGGAAACCTAGCAAACCTATACATTTTTGAAAACTAGACACCCAGGGGAATCCAGGATGGGGTGACTTGACTGCCTCCCACCAGGTTCTGTTACCCAGAATCCCTTGCAAACATAAAAAATTGTCAAAAAAACCACATTTTCCCCACATTTCTGTGGTGGAAAGTTCTGGAATCTGCGTGGATCCACAAATTTCCACCCACCCCGCGTTCCCCAAAGTCTTACGAGAAAAATGGTACCTCACTTGTGTGGGTCGGCCTAGTGGCTGCGACAGGAAACGGAGCAAAACGCAACGCGGTCACACCTCAATTTCGCAGTGAAAAATGACCCTTTTTTGGCAAAGTGCCTAGCTGTAGTTTTTGAACCCTACCTCTGCCGGCACCTAGGGAAACCTAGCAAACCTATACATTTTTGAAAACTAGACACCCAGGGGAATCCAGGATGGGGTGACTTGACTGCCTCCCACCAGGTTCTGTTACCCAGAATCCCTTGCAAACATAAAAAATTGTCAAAAAAACACATTTTCCCCACATTTCTGTGGTGGAAAGTTCTGGAATCTGCGTGGATCCACAAATTTCCACCCACCCCGCGTTCCCCAAAGTCTTACGAGAAAAATGGTACCTCACTTGTGTGGGTCGGCCTAGTGCCTGCAACAGGAAACGGCGCAAAACGCAACGTGGTCACACCTCAATTTCGCAGTGAAAAATGACCCTTTTTTGGCCAAGTGCCTAGTTGTAGTTTTTGAACCCTAGCTCTGCCGGCACCTAGGGAAACCTAGCAAACCTATACATTTTTGAAAACTAGACACCCAGGGGAATCCAGGATGGGGTGACTTGACTGCCTCCCACCAGGTTCTGTTACCCAGAATCCCTTGCAAACATAAAAAATTGTCCAAAAAACACATTTTCCCCACATTTCTGTGGTGGAAAGTTCTGGAATCTGTGTGGATCCACAAATTTCCACCCACCCCGCGTTCCCCAAAGTCTTACGAGAAAAATGGTACCTCACTTGTGTGGGTCGGCCTAGTGCCTGCGACAGGAAACGGCGCAAAACGCAACGCGGTCACACCTCAATTTCGCAGTGAAAAATGACCCTTTTTGGCAAAGTGCCTAGCTGTAGTTTTTGAACCCTACCTCTGCCGGCACCTAGGGAAACCTAGCAAACCTATACATTTTTGAAAACTAGACACCCAGGGGAATCCAGGATGGGGTGACTTGACTGCCTCCCACCAGGTTCTGTTACCCAGAATCCCTTGCAAACATAAAAAATTGTCAAAAAAAACACATTTTCCCCACATTTCTGTGGTGGAAAGTTCTGGAATCTGCGTGGATCCACAAATTTCCACCCACCCCGCATTCCCCAAAGTCTTACGAGAAAAATGGTTCCTCACTTGTGTGGGTCGGCCTAGTGGCTGCGACTGGAAACGGCGCAAAACGCAACGTGGTCACACCTCAATTTCGCAGTGAAAAATGACCCTTTTTTGGCAAAGTGCCTAGCTGTAGTTTTTGAACCCTAGCTCTGCCGGCACCTAGGGAAACCTAGCAAACCTATACATTTTTGAAAACTAGACACCCAGGGGAATCCAGGATGGGGTGACTTGACTGCCTCCCACCAGGTTCTGTTACCCAGAATCCCTTGCAAACATAAAAATTGTCCAAAAAACACATTTTCCCCACATTTCTGTGGTGGAAAGTTCTGGAATCTGTGTGGATCCACAAATTTCCACCCACCCCGCATTCCCCAAAGTCTTACGAGAAAAATGGTACCTCACTTGTGTGGGTCGGCCTAGTGCGTGCGACAGGAAACGGCGCAAAACGCAACGTGGTCACACCTCAATTTCGCAGTGAAAAATGACCCTTTTTGGCAAAGTGCCTAGCTGTAGTTTTTGAACCCTAGCTCTGCCGGCACCGAGGGAAATCTAGCAAACCTATACATTTTTGAAAACTAGACACCCAGGGGAATCCAGGATGGGGTGACTTGACTGCCTCCCACCAGGTTCTGTTACCCATAATCCCTTGCAAACATAAAAAATTGTCCAAAAAACCACATTTTCCCCATATTTCTGTGGTGGAAAGTTCTGGAATCTGCGTGGATCCACAAATTTCCACCCACCCCGCGTTCCCCAAAGTCTTACGAGAAAAATGGTACCTCACTTGTGTGGGTCGGCCTAGTGCCTGCAACAGGAAATGGCGCAAAACGCAACGTGGTCACACCTCAATTTCGCAGTGAAAAATGACCCTTTTTGGCAAAGTGCCTAGCTGTAGTTTTTGAACCCTAGCTCTGCCGGCACCTAGGGAAACCTAGCAAACCTATACATTTTTGAAAACTAGACACCCAGGGGAATCCAGGATGGGGTGACTTGACTGCCTCCCACCAGGTTCTGTTACCCAGAATCCCTTGCAAACATAAAAAATTGTCAAAAAAACACATTTTCCCCACATTTCTGTGGTGGAAAGTTCTGGAATCTGCGTGGATCCACAAATTTCCACCCACCCCGCGTTCCCCAAAGTCTTACGAGAAAAATGGTACCTCACTTGTGTGGGTCGGCCTAGTGCCTGCAACAGGAAACGGCGCAAAACGCAACGTGGTCACACCTCAATTTCGCAGTGAAAAATGACCCTTTTTTGGCCAAGTGCCTAGTTGTAGTTTTTGAACCCTAGCTCTGCCGGCACCTAGGGAAACCTAGCAAACCTATACATTTTTGAAAACTAGACACCCAGGGGAATCCAGGATGGGGTGACTTGACTGCCTCCCACCAGGTTCTGTTACCCAGAATCCCTTGCAAACATAAAAAATTGTCCAAAAAACACATTTTCCCCACATTTCTGTGGTGGAAAGTTCTGGAATCTGTGTGGATCCACAAATTTCCACCCACCCCGCGTTCCCCAAAGTCTTACGAGAAAAATGGTACCTCACTTGTGTGGGTCGGCCTAGTGCCTGCGACAGGAAACGGCGCAAAACGCAACGCGGTCACACCTCAATTTCGCAGTGAAAAATGACCCTTTTTTGGCAAAGTGCCTAGCTGTAGTTTTTGAACCCTACCTCTGCCGGCACCTAGGGAAACCTAGCAAACCTATACATTTTTGAAAACTAGACACCCAGGGGAATCCAGGATGGGGTGACTTGACTGCCTCCCACCAGGTTCTGTTACCCAGAATCCCTTGCAAACATAAAAAATTGTCAAAAAAACACATTTTCCCCACATTTCTGTGGTGGAAAGTTCTGGAATCTGCGTGGATCCACAAATTTCCACCCACCCCGCATTCCCCAAAGTCTTACGAGAAAAATGGTACCTCACTTGTGTGGGTCGGCCTAGTGGCTGCGACTGGAAACGGCGCAAAACGCAACGTGGTCACACCTCAATTTCGCAGTGAAAAATGACCCTTTTTTGGCAAAGTGCCTAGCTGTAGTTTTTGAACCCTAGCTCTGCCGGCACCTAGGGAAACCTAGCAAACCTATACATTTTTGAAAACTAGACACCCAGGGGAATCCAGGATGGGGTGACTTGACTGCCTCCCACCAGGTTCTGTTACCCAGAATCCCTTGCAAACATAAAAATTGTCCAAAAAACACATTTTCCCCACATTTCTGTGGTGGAAAGTTCTGGAATCTGTGTGGATCCACAAATTTCTACCCACCCCGCATTCCCCAAAGTCTTACGAGAAAAATGGTACCTCACTTGTGTGGGTCGGCCTAGTGCGTGCGACAGGAAACGGCGCAAAACGCAACGTGGTCACACCTCAATTTCGCAGTGAAAAATGACCCTTTTTTGGCAAAGTGCCTAGCTGTAGTTTTTGAACCCTAGCTCTGCCGGCACCGAGGGAAATCTAGCAAACCTATACATTTTTGAAAACTAGACACCCAGGGGAATCCAGGATGGGGTGACTTGACTGCCTCCCACCAGGTTCTGTTACCCATAATCCCTTGCAAACATAAAAAATTGTCCAAAAAACCACATTTTCCCCATATTTCTGTGGTGGAAAGTTCTGGAATCTGCGTGGATCCACAAATTTCCACCCACCCCGCGTTCCCCAAAGTCTTACGAGAAAAATGGTACCTCACTTGTGTGGGTCGGCCTAGTGCCTGCAACAGGAAATGGCGCAAAACGCAACGTGGTCACACCTCAATTTCGCAGTGAAAAATGACCCTTTTTGGCAAAGTGCCTAGCTGTAGTTTTTGAACCCTAGCTCTGCCGGCACCTAGGGAAACCTAGCAAACCTATACATTTTTGAAAACTAGACACCCAGGGGAATCCAGGATGGGGTGACTTGACTGCCTCCCACCAGGTTCTGTTACCCAGAATCCCTTGCAAACATAAAAAATTGTCCAAAAAACACATTTTCCCCACATTTCTGTGGTGGAAAGTTCTGGAATCTGTGTGGATCCACAAATTTCCACCCACCCCGCGTTCCCCAAAGTCTTACGAGAAAAATGGTACCTCACTTGTGTGGGTCGGCCTAGTGCCTGCGACAGGAAACGGCGCAAACGCAACGCGGTCACACCTCAATTTCGCAGTGAAAAATGACCCTTTTTTGGCAAAGTGCCTAGCTGTAGTTTTTGAACCCTACCTCTGCCGGCACCTAGGGAAACCTAGCAAACCTATACATTTTTGAAAACTAGACACCCAGGGGAATCCAGGATGGGGTGACTTGACTGCCTCCCACCAGGTTCTGTTACCCAGAATCCCTTGCAAACATAAAAAATTGTCAAAAAAACCACATTTTCCCCACATTTCTGTGGTGGAAAGTTCTGGAATCTGCGTGGATCCACAAATTTCCACCCACCCCGCGTTCCCCAAAGTCTTACGAGAAAAATGGTACCTCACTTGTGTGGGTCGGCCTAGTGGCTGCGGCAGGAAACGGCGCAAAACGCAACGTGGTCACACCTCAATTTCGCAGTGAAAAATGACCCTTTTTTGGCAAAGTGCCTAGCTGTAGTTTTTGAACCCTAGCTCTGCCGGCACCTAGGGAAACCTAGCAAACCTATACATTTTTGAAAACTAGATACCCAGGGGAATCCAGGATGGGGTGACTTGACTGCCTCCCACCAGGTTCTGTTACCCAGAATCCCTTGCAAACATAAAAAATTGTCAAAAAACCACATTTTCCCCACATTTCTGTGGTGGAAAGTTCTGGAATCTGTGTGGATCCACAAATTTCCACCCACCCCGCGTTCCCCAAAGTCTTACGAGAAAAATGGTACCTCACTTGTGTGGGTCGGCCTAGTGCCTGCGACAGGAAACGGCGCAAAACGCAACGCGGTCACACCTCAATTTCGCAGTGAAAAATGACCCTTTTTTGGCAAAGTGCCTAGCTGTAGTTTTTGAACCCTACCTCTGCCGGCACCTAGGGAAACCTAGCAAACCTATACATTTTTGAAAACTAGACACCCAGGGGAATCCAGGATGGGGTGACTTGACTGCCTCCCACCAGGTTCTGTTACCCAGAATCCCTTGCAAACATAAAAAATTGTCAAAAAAACACATTTTCCCCACATTTCTGTGGTGGAAAGTTCTGGAATCTGCGTGGATCCACAAATTTCCACCCACCCCGCATTCCCCAAAGTCTTACGAGAAAAATGGTACCTCACTTGTGTGGGTCGGCCTAGTGGCTGCGACTGGAAACGGCGCAAAACGCAACGTGGTCACACCTCAATTTCGCAGTGAAAAATGACCCTTTTTTGGCAAAGTGCCTAGCTGTAGTTTTTGAACCCTAGCTCTGCCGGCACCTAGGGAAACCTAGCAAACCTATACATTTTTGAAAACTAGACACCCAGGGAAATCCAGGATGGGGTGACTTGACTGCCTCCCACCAGGTTCTGTTACCCAGAATCCCTTGCAAACATAAAAAATTGTCCAAAAAAACACATTTTCCCCACATTTCTGTGGTGGAAAGTTCTGGAATCTGTGTGGATCCACAAATTTCTACCCACCCCGCATTCCCCAAAGTCTTACGAGAAAAATGGTACCTCACTTGTGTGGGTCGGCCTAGTGCGTGCGACAGGAAACGGCGCAAAACGCAACGTGGTCACACCTCAATTTCGCAGTGAAAAATGACCCTTTTTGGCAAAGTGCCTAGCTGTAGTTTTTGAACCCTAGCTCTGCCGGCACCGAGGGAAATCTAGCAAACCTATACATTTTTGAAAACTAGACACCCAGGGGAATCCAGGATGGGGTGACTTGACTGCCTCCCACCAGGTTCTGTTACCCATAATCCCTTGCAAACATAAAAATTGTCCAAAAAACCACATTTTCCCCATATTTCTGTGGTGGAAAGTTCTGGAATCTGCGTGGATCCACAAATTTCCACCCACCCCGCGTTCCCCAAAGTCTTACGAGAAAAATGGTACCTCACTTGTGTGGGTCGGCCTAGTGCCTGCGACAGGAAAGGGCGCAAAACACAACGTGGTCACACCTCAATTTCGCAGTGAAAAATGACCTTTTTTTGCAAAGTGCCTAGCTGTAGTTTTTGAACACTACCTCTGCCGGCACTTAGGGAAACCTAGCAAACCTATACATTTTTGAAAACTAGACACCCAGGGGAATCTAGGATGGGGTGACTTGACTGCCTCCCACCAGGTTCTGTTACCCAGAATCCCTTGCAAACATAAAAAATTGTCAAAAAAACCACATTTTCCCCACATTTCTGTGGTGGAAAGTTCTGGAATCTGCGTGGATCCACAAATTTCCACCCACCCCGCGTCCCCCAAAGTCTTACGAGAAAAATGGTACCTCACTTGTGTGGGTCGGCCTAGTGCCTGCGACAGGAAACGGCGCAAAACGCAACGTGGTCACACCTCAATTTCGCAGTGAAAAATGACCCTTTTTTGGCAAAGTGCCTAGCTGTAGTTTTT
Organism: Calotriton arnoldi; assembly: GCA_963921515.1. Taxonomy (NCBI): domain Eukaryota; kingdom Metazoa; phylum Chordata; class Amphibia; order Caudata; family Salamandridae; genus Calotriton; species Calotriton arnoldi. The sequence continues at coordinate 109,319 of CAWUFW010019614.1, forward strand.
GAACCCTAGCTCTGCCGGCACCTAGGGAAACCTAGCAAACCTATACATTTTTGAAACCTAGACACCCAGGGGAATCCAGGATGGGGTGACTTGACTGCCTCCCACCAGGTTCTGTTACCCAGAATCCCTTGCAAACATAACAAATTGTCAAAAAAACCACATTTTCCCCACATTTCTGTGGTGGAAAGTTCTGGAATCTGCGTGGATCCACAAATTTCCACCCACCCCGCGTTCCCCAAAGTCTTACGAGAAAAATGGTACCTCACTTGTGTGGTTCGGCCTAGTGCCTGCGACAGGAAACGGCGCAAAACGCAACGTGGTCACACCTCAATTTCGCAGTGAAAAATGACCCTTTTTGGCAGAGTGCCTAGCTGTAGTTTTTGAACCCTAGCTCTGCCGGCACCTAGGGAAACCTAGCAAACCTATACATTTTTGAAAACTAGACACCCAGGGGAATCCAGGATGGGGTGACTTGACTGCCTCCCACCAGGTTCTGTTACCCAGAATCCCTTGCAAACATAAAAATTGTCCAAAAAACACATTTTCCCCACATTTCTGTGGTGGAAAGTTCTGGAATCTGTGTGGATCCACAAATTTCCACCCACCCCGCGTTCCCCAAAGTCTTACGAGAAAAATGGTACCTCACTTGTGTGGGTCGGCCTAGTGCCTGCGACAGGAAACGGCGCAAAACGCAACGCGGTCACACCTCAATTTCGCAGTGAAAAATGACCCTTTTTTGGCAAAGTGCCTAGCTTTAGTTTTTGAACCCTACCTCTGCCGGCACGTAGGGAAACCTAGCAAACCTATACATTTTTGAAAACTAGACACCCAGGGGAATCCAGGATGGGGTGACTTGACTGCCTCCCACCAGGTTCTGTTACCCAGAATCCCTTGCAAACATAAAAAATTGTCAAAAAAACCACATTTTCCCCACATTTCTGTGGTGGAAAGTTCTGGAATCTGCGTGGATCCACAAATTTCCACCCACCCCGCGTTCCCCAAAGTCTTACGAGAAAAATGGTACCTCACTTGTGTGGGTCGGCCTAGTGGCTGCGACAGGAAACGGAGCAAAACGCAACGCGGTCACACCTCAATTTCGCAGTGAAAAATGACCCTTTTTTGGCAAAGTGCCTAGCTGTAGTTTTTGAACCCTACCTCTGCCGGCACCTAGGGAAACCTAGCAAACCTATACATTTTTGAAAACTAGACACCCAGGGGAATCCAGGATGGGGTGACTTGACTGCCTCCCACCAGGTTCTGTTACCCAGAATCCCTTGCAAACATAAAAAATTGTCAAAAAAACACATTTTCCCCACATTTCTGTGGTGGAAAGTTCTGGAATCTGCGTGGATCCACAAATTTCCACCCACCCCGCGTTCCCCAAAGTCTTACGAGAAAAATGGTACCTCACTTGTGTGGGTCGGCCTAGTGCCTGCAACAGGAAACGGCGCAAAACGCAACGTGGTCACACCTCAATTTCGCAGTGAAAAATGACCCTTTTTTGGCAAAGTGCCTAGCTGTAGTTTTTGAACCCTAGCTCTGCCGGCACCTAGGGAAACCTAGCAAACCTATACATTTTTGAAAACTAGACACCCAGGGGAATCCAGGATGGGGTGACTTGACTGCCTCCCACCAGGTTCTGTTACCCAGAATCCCTTGCAAACATAACAAATTGTCCAAAAAACCACATTTTCCCCACATTTCTGTGGTGGAAAGTTCTGGAATCTGCGTGGATCCACAAATTTCCACCCACCCCGCGTTCCCCAAAGTCTTACGAGAAAAATGGTACCTCACTTGTGTGGGTCGGCCTAGTGCCTGCGACAGGAAACGGCGCAAAACGCAACGTGGTCACACCTCAATTTCGCAGTGAAAAATGACCCTTTTTTGGCAAAGTGCCTAGCTGTAGTTTTTGAACCCTACCTCTGCCGGCACCTAGGGAAACCTAGCAAACCTATACATTTTTGAAAACTAGACACCCAGGGGAATCCAGGATGGGGTGACTTGACTGCCTCCCACCAGGTTCTGTTACCCAGAATCCCTTGCAAACATAAAAAATTGTCCAAAAAACACATTTTCCCCACATTTCTGTGGTGGAAAGTTCTGGAATCTGCGTGGATCCACAAATTTCCACCCACCCCGCGTTCCCCAAAGTCTTACGAGAAAAATGGTACCTCACTTGTGTGGGTCGGCCTAGTGCCTGCGACAGGAAACGGCGCAAAACGCAACGTGGTCACACCTCAATTTCGCAGTGAAAAATGACCCTTTTTTGGCAAAGTGCCTAGCTGTAGTTTTTGAACCCTAGCTCTGCCGGCACCTAGGGAAACCTAGCAAACATATACATTTTTGAAAACTAGACACCCAGGGGAATCCAGTATGGGGTGACTTGACTGCCTCCCACCAGGTTCTGTTACCCAGAATCCCTTGCAAACATAAGAAATTGTCCAAAAAACCACATTTTCCCCACATTTCTGTGGTGGAAAGTTCTGGAATCTGCGTGGATCCACAAATTTCCACCCACCCCGCGTTCCCCAAAGTCTTACGAGAAAAATGGTACCTCACTTGTGTGGGTCGGCCTAGTGCGCTGCGACAGGAAACGGAGCAAAACGCAACGTGGTCACACCTCAATTTCGCAGTGAAAAATGACCCTTTTTTGGCAAAGTGCCTAGCTGTAGTTTTTGAACCCTAGCTCTGCCGGCACCTAGGGAAACCTAGCAAACCTATACATTTTTGAAAACTAGACACCCAGGGGAATCCAGGATGGGGTGACTTGACTGCCTCCCACCAGGTTCTGTTACCCAGAATCCCTTGCAAACATAAAAAATTGTCAAAAAACCACATTTTCCCCACATTTCTGTGGTGGAAAGTTCTGGAATCTGCGTGGATCCACAAATTTCCACCCACCCCGCGTTCCCCAAAGTCTTACGAGAAAAATGGTACCTCACTTGTGTGGGTCGGCCTAGTGCCTGCAACAGGAAACGGCGCAAAACGCAACGTGGTCACACCTCAATTTCGCAGTGAAAAATGACCCTTTTTGGCAAAGTGCCTAGCTGTAGTTTTTGAACCCTAGCTCTGCCGGCACCTAGGGAAACCTAGCAAACCTATACATTTTTGAAAACTAGACACCCAGGGGAATCCAGGATGGGGTGACTTGACTGCCTCCCACCAGGTTCTGTTACCCAGAATCCCTTGCAAACATAAAAAATTGTCCAAAAAACCACATTTTCCCCACATTTCTGTGGTGGAAAGTTCTGGAATCTGCGTGGATCCACAAATTTCCACCCACCCCGCGTTCCCCAAAGTCTTACGAGAAAAATGGTACCTCACTTGTGTGGGTCGGCCTAGTGCCTGCGACAGGAAACGGCGCAAAACGCAACGTGGTCACACCTCAATTTCGCAGTGAAAAATGACCCTTTTTTGGCAAAGTGCCTAGCTGTAGTTTTTGAACCCTACCTCTGCCGGCACCTAGGGAAACCTAGCAAACCTATACATTTTTGAAAACTAGACACCCAGGGGAATCCAGGATGGGGTGACTTGACTGCCTCCCACCAGGTTCTGTTACCCAGAATCCCTTGCAAACATAAAAAATTGTCAAAAAACCACATTTTCCCCACATTTCTGTGGTGGAAAGTTCTGGAATCTGCGTGGATCCACAAATTTCCACCCACCCCGCGTTCCCCAAAGTCTTACGAGAAAAATGGTACCTCACTTGTGTGGGTCGGCCTAGTGCCTGCGACAGGAAACGGCGCAAAACGCAACGTGGTCACACCTCAATTTCGCAGTGAAAAATGACCCTTTTTTGGCAAAGTGCCTAGCTGTAGTTTTTGAACCCTAGCTCTGCCGGCACCTAGGGAAACCTAGCAAACCTATACATTTTTGAAAACTAGACACCCAGGGGAATCCAGGATGGGGTGACTTGACTGCCTCCCACCAGGTTCTGTTACCCAGAATCCCTTGCAAACATAAAAAATTGTCCAAAAAAACACATTTTCCCCACATTTCTGTGGTGGAAAGTTCTGGAATCTGCGTGGATCCACAAATTTCCACCCACCCCGCATTCCCCAAAGTCTTACGAGAAAAATGGTACCTCACTTGTGTGGGTCGGCCTAGTGCGCTGCGACAGGAAACGGCGCAAAACGCAACGTGGTCACACCTCAATTTCGCAGTGAAAAATGACCCTTTTTGGCAAAGTGCCTAGCTGTAGTTTTTGAACCCTAGCTCTGCCGGCACCTAGGGAAACCTAGCAAACCTATACATTTTTGAAAACTAGACACCCAGGGGAATCCAGGATGGGGTGACTTGACTGCCTCCCACCAGGTTCTGTTACCCAGAATCCCTTGCAAACATAAAAATTGTCCAAAAACCACATTTTCCCCACATTTCTGTGGTGGAAAGTTCTGGAATCTGCGTGGATCCACAAATTTCCACCCACCCCGCGTTCCCCAAAGTCTTACGAGAAAAATGGTACCTCACTTGTGTGGGTCGGCCTAGTGCCTGCGACAGGAAACGGCGCAAAACGCAACGTGGTCACACCTCAATTTCGCAGTGAAAAATGACCCTTTTTTGGCAAAGTGCCTAGCTGTAGTTTTTGAACCCTAGCTCTGCCGGCACCTAGGGAAACCTAGCAAACCTATACATTTTTGAAAACTAGACACCCAGGGGAATCCAGGATGGGGTGACTTGACTGCCTCCCACCAGGTTCTGTTACCCAGAATCCCTTGCAAACATAAAAAATTGTCAAAAAAACCACATTTTCCCCACATTTCTGTGGTGGAAAGTTCTGGAATCTGCGTGGATCCACAAATTTCCACCCACCCCGCGTTCCCCAAAGTCTTACGAGAAAAATGGTACCTCACTTGTGTGGGTCGGCCTAGTGCCTGCAACAGGAAACGGCGCAAAACGCAACGTGGTCACACCTCAATTTCGCAGTGAAAAATGACCCTTTTTTGGCAAAGTGCCTAGCTGTAGTTTTTGAACCCTAGCTCTGCCGGCACCTAGGGAAACCTAGCAAACCTATACATTTTTGAAAACTAGACACCCAGGGGAATCCAGGATGGGGTGACTTGACTGCCTCCCACCAGGTTCTGTTACCCAGAATCCCTTGCAAACATAAAAAATTGTCCAAAAAACACATTTTCCCCACATTTCTGTGGTGGAAAGTTCTGGAATCTGTGTGGATCCACAAATTTCCACCCACCCCGCGTTCCCCAAAGTCTTACGAGAAAAATGGTACCTCACTTGTGTGGGTCGGCCTAGTGCCTGCGACAGGAAACGGCGCAAACGCAACGCGGTCACACCTCAATTTCGCAGTGAAAAATGACCCTTTTTTGGCAAAGTGCCTAGCTGTAGTTTTTGAACCCTACCTCTGCCGGCACCTAGGGAAACCTAGCAAACCTATACATTTTTGAAAACTAGACACCCAGGGAATCCAGGATGGGGTGACTTGACTGCCTCCCACCAGGTTCTGTTACCCAGAATCCCTTGCAAACATAAAAAATTGTCAAAAAAACACATTTTCCCCACATTTCTGTGGTGGAAAGTTCTGGAATCTGCGTGGATCCACAAATTTCCACCCACCCCGCGTTCCCCAAAGTCTTACGAGAAAAATGGTACCTCACTTGTGTGGGTCGGCCTAGTGGCTGCGACAGGAAATGGCGCAAAACGCAACGTGGTCACACCTCAATTTCGCAGTGAAAAATGACCCTTTTTTGGCAAAGTGCCTAGCTGTAGTTTTTGAACCCTAGCTCTGCCGGCACCTAGGGAAACCTAGCAAACCTATACATTTTTGAAAACTAGACACCCAGGGGAATCCAGGATGGGGTGACTTGACTGCCTCCCACCAGGTTCTGTTACCCAGAATCCCTTGCAAACATAAAAAATTGTCCAAAAAACACATTTTCCCCACATTTCTGTGGTGGAAAGTTCTGGAATCTGTGTGGATCCACAAATTTCCACCCACCCCGCATTCCCCAAAGTCTTACGAGAAAAATGGTACCTCACTTGTGTGGGTCGGCCTAGTGCGTGTGACAGGAAACGGCGCAAAACGCAACGTGGTCACACCTCAATTTCGCAGTGAAAAATGACCCTTTTTTGGCAAAGTGCCTAGCTGTAGTTTTTGAACCCTAGCTCTGCCGGCACCGAGGGAAACCTAGCAAACCTATACATTTTTGAAAACTAGACACCCAGGGGAATCCAGGATGGGGTGACTTGACTGCCTCCCACCAGGTTCTGTTACCCATAATCCCTTGCAAACATAAAAAATTGTCCAAAAACCACATTTTCCCCATATTTCTGTGGTGGAAAGTTCTGGAATCTGCGTGGATCCACAAATTTCCACCCACCCCGCGTTCCCCAAAGTCTTACGAGAAAAATGGTACCTCACTTGTGTGGGTCGGCCTAGTGCCTGCGACAGGAAACGGCGCAAAACGCAACGTGGTCACACCTCAATTTCGCAGTGAAAAATGACCCTTTTTGGCAAAGTGCCTAGCTGTAGTTTTTGAACCCTAGCTCTGCCGGCACCTAGGAAACCTAGCAAACCTATACATTTTTGAAAACTAGACACCCAGGGGAATCCAGGATGGGGTGACTTGACTGCCTCCCACCAGGTTCTGTTACCCAGAATCCCTTGCAAACATAAAAATTGTCCAAAAAACACATTTTCCCCACATTTCTGTGGTGGAAAGTTCTGGAATCTGTGTGGATCCACAAATTTCCACCCACCCCGCGTTCCCCAAAGTCTTACGAGAAAAATGGTACCTCACTTGTGTGGGTCGGCCTAGTGCCTGCGACAGGAAACGGCGCAAAACGCAACGCGGTCACACCTCAATTTCGCAGTGAAAAATGACCCTTTTTGGCAAAGTGCCTAGCTGTAGTTTTTGAACCCTACCTCTGCCGGCACCTAGGGAAACCTAGCAAACCTATACATTTTTGAAAACTAGACACCCAGGGGAATCCAGGATGGGGTGACTTGACTGCCTCCCACCAGGTTCTGTTACCCAGAATCCCTTGCAAACATAAAAAATTGTCAAAAAAACACATTTTCCCCACATTTCTGTGGTGGAAAGTTCTGGAATCTGCGTGGATCCACAAATTTCCACCCACCCCGCGTTCCCCAAAGTCTTACGAGAAAAATGGTACCTCACTTGTGTGGGTCGGCCTAGTGCCTGCGACAGGAAACGGCGCAAAACGCAACGTGGTCACACCTCAATTTCGCAGTGAAAAATGACCCTTTTTGGCAAAGTGCCTAGCTGTAGTTTTTGAACCCTAGCTCTGCCGGCACCTAGGGAAACCTAGCAAACCTATACATTTTTGAAAACTAGACACCCAGGGGAATCCAGGATGGGGTGACTTGACTGCCTCCCACCAGGTTCTGTTACCCAGAATCCCTTGCAAACATAAAAAATTGTCCAAAAAACACATTTTCCCCACATTTCTGTGGTGGAAAGTTCTGGAATCTGCGTGGATCCACAAATTTCCACCCACCCCGCATTCCCCAAAGTCTTACGAGAAAAATGGTACCTCACTTGTGTGGGTCAGCCTAGTGCCTGCGACAGGAAACGGCGCAAAACGCAACGTGGTCACACCTCAATTTCGCAGTGAAAAATGACCCTTTTTTGGCAAAGTGCCTAGCTGTAGTTTTTGAACCCTAGCTCTGCCGGCACCTAGGGAAACCTAGCAAACCTATACATTTTTGAAAACTAGACACCCAGGGGAATCCAGGATGGGGTGACTTGACTGCCTCCCACCAGGTTCTGTTACCCAGAATCCCTTGCAAACATAAAAAATTGTCCAAAAACCACATTTTCCCCATATTTCTGTGGTGGAAAGTTCTGGAATCTGCGTGGATCCACAAATTTCCACCCACCCCGCGTTCCCCAAAGTCTTACGAGAAAAATGGTACCTCACTTGTGTGGGTCGGCCTAGTGCCTGCGACAGGAAACGGCGCAAAACGCAACGTGGTCACACCTCAATTTCGCAGTGAAAAATGACCCTTTTTGGCAAAGTGCCTAGCTGTAGTTTTTGAACCCTAGCTCTGCCGGCACCTAGGGAAACCTAGCAAACCTATACATTTTTGAAAACTAGACACCCAGGGGAATCCAGGATGGGGTGACTTGACTGCCTCCCACCAGGTTCTGTTACCCAGAATCCCTTGCAAACATAAAAAATTGTCCAAAAAACCACATTTTCCCCACATTTCTGTGGTGGAAAGTTCTGGAATCTGCGTGGATCCACAAATTTCCACCCACCCCGCGTTCCCCAAAGTCTTACGAGAAAAATGGTACCTCACTTGTGTGGGTCGGCCTAGTGCGCTGCGACAGGAAACGGCGCAAAACGCAACGTGGTCACACCTCAATTTCGCAATGAAAAATGACCCTTTTTTGGCAAAGTGCCTAGCTGTAGTTTTTGAACCATAGCTCTGCCGGCACCTAGGGAAACCTAGCAAACCTATACATTTTTGAAAACTAGACACCCAGGGGAATCCAGGATGGGGTGACTTGACTGCCTCCCACCAGGTTCTGTTACCCAGAATCCCTTGCAAACATTAAAAATTGTCCAAAAACCACATTTTCCCCACATTTCTGTGGTGGAAAGTTCTGGAATCTGCGTGGATCCACAAATATCCACCCACCCCGCGTTCCCCAAAGTCTTACGAGAAAAATGGTACCTCACTTGTGTGGGTCGGCCTAGTGCCTGCGACAGGAAACGGCGCAAAACGCAACGTGGTCACACCTCAATTTCGCAGTGAAAAATGACCCTTTTGGCCAAGTGCCTAGCTGTAGTTTTTGAACCCTAGCTCTGCCGACACCTAGGGAAACCTAGCAAACCTATACATTTTTGAAAACTAGACACCCAGGGGAATCCAGGATGGGGTGACTTGACTGCCTCCCACCAGGTTCTGTTACCCAGAATCCCTTGCAAACATAAAAAACGTGTCCAAAAAACCACATATTCCCCACATTTCTGTGGTGGAAAGTTCTGGAATCTGCGTGGATCCACAAATTTCGACCCACCCCGCGTTTCCCAACGTCTTACGAGAAAAATGGTACCTCACTTGTGTGTGTCGGCCTAGTGCCTGCGACAGGAAACGGCGCAAAACGCAACGTGGTCACACCTCAATTTCGCAGTGAAAAATGACCCTTTTTTGGCAAAGTGCCTAGCTGTAGTTTTTGAACCCTAGCTCTGCCGGCACCTAGGGAAACCTAGCAAACCTATACATTTTTGAAAACTAGACACCCAGGGGAATCCAGGATGGGGTGACTTGACTGCCTCCCACCAGGTTCTGTTACCCAGAATCCCTTGCAAACATAAAAAATTGTCCAAAAAACACATTTTCCCCACATTTCTGTGGTGGAAAGTTCTGGAATCTGTGTGGATCCACAAATTTCCACCCACCCCGCGTTCCCCAAAGTCTTACGAGAAAAATGGTACCTCACTTGTGTGGGTCGGCCTAGTGCCTGCGACAGGAAACGGCGCAAAACGCAACGCGGTCACACCTCAATTTCGCAGTGAAAAATGACCCTTTTTTGGCAAAGTGCCTAGCTGTAGTTTATGAACCCTACCTCTGCCGGCACCTAGGGAAACCTAGCAAACCTATACATTTTTGAAAACTAGACACCCAGGGGAATCCAGGATGGGGTGACTTGACTGCCTCCCACCAGGTTCTGTTACCCAGAATCCCTTGCAAACATAAAAAGTGTCCAAAAAAACACATTTTCCCCACATTTCTGTGGTGGAAAGTTCTGGAATCTGCGTGGATCCACAAATTTCCACCCACCCCGCGTTCCCCAAAGTCTTACGAGAAAAATGGTACCTCACTTGTGTGGGTCGGCCTAGTGCCTGCAACAGGAAATGGCGCAAAACGCAACGTGGTCACACCTCAATTTCGCAGTGAAAAATGACCCTTTTTTGGCAAAGTGCCTAGCTGTAGTTTTTGAACCCTAGCTCTGCCGGCACCTAGGGAAACCTAGCAAACCTATACATTTTTGAAAACTAGACACCCAGGGGAATCCAGGATGGGGTGACTTGACTGCCTCCCACCAGGTTCTGTTACCCAGAATCCCTTGCAAACATAAAAAATTGTCCAAAAAACACATTTTCCCCACATTTCTGTGGTGGAAAGTTCTGGAATCTGTGTGGATCCACAAATTTCCACCCACCCGCGTTCCCCAAAGTCTTACGAGAAAAATGGTACCTCACTTGTGTGGGTCGGCCTAGTGCCTGCGACAGGAAACGGCGCAAAACGCAACGCGGTCACACCTCAATTTCGCAGTGAAAAATGACCCTTTTTTGGCAAAGTGCCTAGCTGTAGTTTTTGAACCCTACCTCTGCCGGCACCTAGGGAAACCTAGCAAACCTATACATTTTTGAAAACTAGACACCCAGGGGAATCCAGGATGGGGTGACTTGACTGCCTCCCACCAGGTTCTGTTACCCAGAATCCCTTGCAAACATAAAAAATTGTCAAAAAAACCACATTTTCCCCACATTTCTGTGGTGGAAAGTTCTGGAATCTGCGTGGATGCACAAATTTCCACCCACCCCGCGTTCCCCAAAGTCTTACGAGAAAAATGGTACCTCACTTGTGTGGGTCGGCCTAGTGGCTGCGACAGGAAACGGCGCAAAACGCAACGTGGTCACACCTCAATTTCGCAGTGAAAAATGACCCTTTTTTGGCAAAGTGCCTAGCTGTAGTTTTTGAACCCTAGCTCTGCCGGCACCTAGGGAAACCTAGCAAACCTATACATTTTTGAAAACTAGACACCCAGGGGAATCCAGGATGGGGTGACTTGACTGCCTCCCACCAGGTTCTGTTACCCAGAATCCCTTGCAAACATAAAAATTGTCCAAAAAAACAAATTTTCCCCACATTTCTGTGGTGGAAAGTTCTGGAATCTGTGTGGATCCACAAATTTCCACCCACCCCGCATTCCCCAAAGTCTTACGAGAAAAATGGTACCTCACTTGTGTGGGTCGGCCTAGTGCGTGCGACAGGAAACGGCGCAAAACGCAACGTGGTAACACCTCAATTTCGCAGTGAAAAATGACCCTTTTTGGCAAAGTGCCTAGCTGTAGTTTTTGAACCCTAGCTCTGCCGGCACCGAGGGAAACCTAGCAAACCTATACATTTTTGAAAACTAGACACCCAGGGGAATCCAGGATGGGGTCACTTGACTGCCTCCCACCAGGTTCTGTTACCCATAATCCCTTGCAAACATAAAAAATTGTCCAAAAAACCACATTTTCCCCATATTTCTGTGGTGGAAAGTTCTGGAATCTGCGTGGATCCACAAATTTCCACCCACCCCGCGTTCCCAAAGTCTTACAAGAAAAATGGTACCTCACTTGTGTGGGTCGGCCTAGTGCCTGCGACAGGAAACGGCGCAAAACGCAACGTGGTCACACCTCAATTTCGCAGTGAAAAATGACCCTTTTTGGCAAAGTGCCTAGCTGTAGTTTTTGAACCCTAGCTCTGCCGGCACCTAGGGAAACCTAGCAAACCTATACATTTTTGAAAACTAGACACCCAGGGGAATCCAGGATGGGGTGACTTGACTGCCTCCCACCAGGTTCTGTTACCCAGAATCCCTTGCAAACATAAAAAATTGTCCAAAAAACACATTTTCCCCACATTTCTGTGGTGGAAAGTTCTGGAATCTGTGTGGATCCACAAATTTCCACCCACCCCGCGTTCCCCAAAGTCTTACGAGAAAAATGGTACCTCACTTGTGTGGGTCGGCCTAGTGCCTGCGACAGGAAACGGCGCAAAACGCAACGCGGTCACACCTCAATTTCGCAGTGAAAAATGACCCTTTTTGGCAAAGTGCCTAGCTGTAGTTTTTGAACCCTACCTCTGCCGGCACCTAGGGAAACCTAGCAAACCTATACATTTTTGAAAACTAGACACTCAGGGGAATCCAGGATGGGGTGACTTGACTGCCTCCCACCAGGTTCTGTTACCCAGAATCCCTTGCAAACATAAAAATTGTCAAAAAACCACATTTTCCCCACATTTCTGTGGTGGAAAGTTCTGGAATCTGCGTGGATCCACAAATTTCCACCCACCCCGCATTCCCCAAAGTCTTACGAGAAAAATGGTACCTCACTTGTGTGGGTCGGCCTAGTGCCTGCGACAGGAAACGGCGCAAAATGCAACGTGGTCACACCTCAATTTCGCAGTGAAAAATGACCCTTTTTGGCAAAGTGCCTAGCTGTAGTTTTTGAACCCTAGCTCTGCCGGCACCTAGGGAAACCTAGCAAACCTATACATTTTTGAAAACTAGACACCCAGGGGAATCCAGGATGGGGTGACTTGACTGCCTCCCACCAGGTTCTGTTACCCAGAATCCCTTGCAAACATAAAAAATTGTCCAAAAAACACATTTTCCCCACATTTCTGTGGTGGAAAGTTCTGGAATCTGCGTGGATCCACAAATTTCCACCCACCCCACATTCCCCAAAGTCTTACAAGAAAAATGGTACCTCACTTGTGTGGGTCGGCCTAGTGCCTGCGACAGGAAACGGCGCAAAACGCAACGTGGTCACACCTCAATTTCGCAGTGAAAAATGACCCTTTTTGGCAAAGTGCCTAGCTGTAGTTTTTGAACCCTAGCTCTGCCGGCACCTAGGGAAACCTAGCAAACCTATACATTTTTGAAAACTAGACACCCAGGGGAATCCAGGATGGGGTGACTTGACTGCCTCCCACCAGGTTCTGTTACCCAGAATCCCTTGCAAACATAAAAATTGTCCAAAAACCACATTTTCCCCATATTTCTGTGGTGGAAAGTTCTGGAATCTGCGTGGATCCACAAATTTCCACCCACCCCGCGTTCCCCAAAGTCTTACGAGAAAAATGGTACCTCACTTGTGTGGGTCGGCCTAGTGCCTGCGACAGGAAACGGCGCAAAACGCAACGTGGTCACACCTCAATTTCGCAGTGAAAAATTACCCTTTTTTGGCAAAGTGCCTAGCTGTAGTTTTTGAACCCTAGCTCTGCCGGCACCTAGGGAAACCTAGCAAACCTATACATTTTTGAAAACTAGACACCCAGGGGAATCCAGGATGGGGTGACTTGACTGCCTCCCACTAGGTTCTGTTACCCAGAATCCCTTGCAAACATAAAAATTGTCAAAAAAACCACATTTTCCCCACATTTCTGTGGTGGAAAGTTCTGGAATCTGCGTGGATCCACAAATTTCCACCCACCCCGCGTTCCCCAAAGTCTTACGAGAAAAATGGTACCTCACTTGTGTGGGTCGGCCTAGTGGCTGCGACAGGAAACGGCGCAAAACGCAACGTGGTCACACCTCAATTTCGCAGTGAAAAATGACCCTTTTTTGGCAAAGTGCCTAGCTGTAGTTTTTGAACCCTAGCTCTGCCGGCACCTAGGGAAACCTAGCAAACCTATACATTTTTGAAAACTAGACACCCAGGGGAATCCAGGATGGGGTGACTTGACTGCCTCCCACCAGGTTCTGTTACCCAGAATCCCTTGCAAACATAAACAATTGTCCAAAAAACACATTTTCCCCACATTTCTGTGGTGGAAAGTTCTGGAATCTGCGTGGATCCACAAATATCCACCCACCCCGCGTTCCCCAAAGTCTTACGAGAAAAATGGTACCTCACTGTGTGGGTCGGCCTAGTGCCTGCGACAGGAAACGGCGCAAAACGCAACGTGGTCACACCTCAATTTCGCAGTGAAAAATGACCCTTTTTTGGCCAAGTGCCTAGCTGTAGTTTTTGAACCCTAGCTCTGCCGACACCTAGGGAAACCTAGCAAACCTATACATTTTTGAAAACTAGACACCCAGGGGAATCCAGGATGGGGTGACTTGACTGCCTCCCACCAGGTTCTGTTACCCAGAATCCCTTGCAAACATAAAAAACTTGTCCAAAAACCACATATTCCCCACATTTCTGTGGTGTAAAGTTCTGGAATCTGCGTGGATCCACAAATTTCGACCCACCCCGCGTTTCCCAACGTCTTACGAGAAAAATGGTACCTCACTTGTGTGTGGTCGGCCTAGTGCCTGCGACAGGAAACGGCGCAAAACGCAACGTGGTCACACCTCAATTTCGCAGTGAAAAATGACCCTTTTTGGCAAAGTGCCTAGCTGTAGTTTTGAACCCTAGCTCTGCCGGCACCTAGGGAAACCTAGCAAACCTATACATTTTTGAAAACTAGACACCCAGGGGAATCCAGGATGGGGTGACTTGACTGCCTCCCACCAGGTTCTGTTACCCAGAATCCCTTGCAAACATAAAAAATTGTCCAAAAAACACATTTTCCCCACATTTCTGTGGTGGAAAGTTCTGGAATCTGTGTGGATCCACAAATTTCCACCCACCCCGCGTTCCCCAAAGTCTTACGAGAAAAATGGTACCTCACTTGTGTGGGTCGGCCTAGTGCCTGCGACAGGAAACGGCGCAAAACGCAACGCGGTCACACCTCAATTTCGCAGTGAAAAATGACCCTTTTTGGCAAAGTGCCTAGCTGTAGTTTTTGAACCCTACCTCTGCCGGCACCTAGGGAAACCTAGCAAACCTATACATTTTTGAAAACTAGACACCCAGGGAATCCAGGATGGGGTGACTTGACTGCCTCCCACCAGGTTCTGTTACCCAGAATCCCTTGCAAACATAAAAATTGTCAAAAAAAACACATTTTCCCCACATTTCTGTGGTGGAAAGTTCTGGAATCTGCGTGGATCCACAAATTTCCACCCACCCCGCATTCCCCAAAGTCTTACGAGAAAAATGGTACCTCACTTGTGTGGGTCGGCCTAGTGCCTGCGACAGGAAACGGCGCAAAACGCAACGTGGTCACACCTCAATTTCGCAGTGAAAAATGACCCTTTTTTGGCAAAGTGCCTAGCTGTAGTTTTTGAACCCTAGCTCTGCCGGCACCTAGGGAAACCTAGCAAACCTATACATTTTTGAAAACTAGACACCCAGGGGAATCCAGGATGGGGTGACTTGACTGCCTCCCACCAGGTTCTGTTACCCAGAATCCCTTGCAAACATAAAAATTGTCAAAAAACCACATTTTCCCCACATTTCTGTGGTGGAAAGTTCTGGAATCTGCGTGGATCCACAAATTTCCACCCACCCCGCGTTCCCCAAAGTCTTACGAGAAAAATGGTACCTCACTTGTGTGGGTCGGCCTAGTGGCTGCGACAGGAAATGGCGCAAAACGCAACGTGGTCACACCTCAATTTCGCAGTGAAAAATGACCCTTTTTGGCAAAGTGCCTAGCTGTAGTTTTTGAACCCTAGCTCTGCCGGCACCTAGGGAAACCTAGCAAACCTATACATTTTTGAAAACTAGACACCCAGGGGAATCCAGGATGGGGTGACTTGACTGCCTCCCACCAGGTTCTGTTACCCAGAATCCCTTGCAAACATAAAAAATTGTCCAAAAAACACATTTTCCCCACATTTCTGTGGTGGAAAGTTCTGGAATCTGCGTGGATCCACAAATATCCACCCACCCCGCGTTCCCCAAAGTCTTACGAGAAAAATGGTACCTCACTTGTGTGGGTCGGCCTAGTGCCTGCGACAGGAAACGGCGCAAAACGCAACGTGGTCACACCTCAATTTCGCAGTGAAAAATGACCCTTTTTTGGCCAAGTGCCTAGCTGTAGTTTTTGAACCCTAGCTCTGCCGACACCTAGGGAAACCTAGCAAACCTATACATTTTTGAAAACTAGACACCCAGGGGAATCCAGGATGGGGTGACTTGACTGCCTCCCACCAGGTTCTGTTACCCAGAATCCCTTGCAAACATAAAAACTTGTCCAAAAAACCACATATTCCCCACATTTCTGTGGTGGAAAGTTCTGGAATCTGCGTGGATCCACAAATTTCGACCCACCCCGCGTTTCCCAACGTCTTACGAGAAAAATGGTACCTCACTTGTGTGGGTCGGCCTAGTGCCTGCGACAGGAAACGGCGCAAAACGCAACGTGGTCACACCTCAATTTCGCAGTGAAAAATGACCCTTTTTGGCAAAGTGCCTAGCTGTAGTTTTTGAACCCTAGCTCTGCCGGCACCTAGGGAAACCTAGCAAACCTATACATTTTTGAAAACTAGACACCCAGGGGAATCCAGGATGGGGTGACTTGACTGCCTCCCACCAGGTTCTGTTACCCAGAATCCCTTGCAAACATAAAAATTGTCCAAAAAACACATTTTCCCCACATTTCTGTGGTGGAAAGTTCTGGAATCTGTGTGGATCCACAAATTTCCACCCACCCGCGTTCCCCAAAGTCTTACGAGAAAAATGGTACCTCACTTGTGTGGGTCGGCCTAGTGCCTGCGACAGGAAACGGCGCAAAACGCAACGCGGTCACACCTCAATTTCGCAGTGAAAAATGACCCTTTTTTGGCAAAGTGCCTAGCTGTAGTTTTTGAACCCTACCTCTGCCGGCACCTAGGGAAACCTAGCAAACCTATACATTTTTGAAAACTAGACACCCAGGGGAATCCAGGATGGGGTGACTTGACTGCCTCCCACCAGGTTCTGTTACCCAGAATCCCTTGCAAACATAAAAAGTGTCCAAAAAAACACATTTTCCCCACATTTCTGTGGTGGAAAGTTCTGGAATCTGTGTGGATCCACAAATTTCCACCCACCCCGCATTCCCCAAAGTCTTACGAGAAAAATGGTACCTCACTTGTGTGGGTCGGCCTAGTGCGTGCGACAGGAAACGGCGCAAAACGCAACGTGGTCACACCTCAATTTCGCAGTGAAAAATGACCCTTTTTTGGCAAAGTGCCTAGCTGTAGTTTTTGAACCCTAGCTCTGCCGGCACCTAGGGAAACCTAGCAAACCTATACATTTTTGAAAACTAGACACCCAGGGGAATCCAGGATGGGGTGACTTGACTGCCTCCCACCAGGTTCTGTTACCCAGAATCCCTTGCAAACATAAATAATTGTCCAAAAACCACATTTTCCCCATATTTCTGTGGTGGAAAGTTCTGGAATCTGCGTGGATCCACAAATTTCCACCCACCCCGTGTTCCCCAAAGTCTTACGAGAAAAATGGTACCTCACTTGTGTGGGTCGGCCTAGTGGCTGCGACAGGAAACGGCGCAAAACGCAACGTGGTCACACCTCAATTTCGCAGTGAAAAATGACCCTTTTTGGCAAAGTGCCTAGCTGTAGTTTTTGAACCCTAGCTCTGCCGGCACCTAGGGAAACCTAGCAAACCTATACATTTTTGAAAACTAGACACCCAGGGGAATCCAGGATGGGGTGACTTGACTGCCTCCCACCAGGTTCTGTTACCCAGAATCCCTTGCAAACATAAAAAATTGTCCAAAAAACACATTTTCCCCACATTTCTGTGGTGGAAAGTTCTGGAATCTGCGTGGATCCACAAATTTCCACCCACCCCGCATTCCCCAAAGTCTTACGAGAAAAATGGTACCTCACTTGTGTGGGTCGGCCTAGTGCCTGCGACAGGAAACGGCACAAAACGCGACGTGGTCACACCTCAATTTCGCAGTGAAAAATGACCCTTATTTGGCAAAGTGCCTAGCTGTAGTTTTTGAACCCTAGCTCTGCCGGCACCTAGGGAAACCTAGCAAACCTATACATTTTTGAAAACTAGACACCCAGGGGAATCCAGGATGGGGTGACTTGACTGCCTCCCACCAGGTTCTGTTACCCAGAATCCCTTGCAAACATAAAAAATTGTCCAAAAACCACATTTTCCCCATATTTCTGTGGTGGAAAGTTCTGGAATCTGCGTGGATCCACAAATTTCCACCCACCCCGCGTTCCCCAAAGTCTTACGAGAAAAATGGTACCTCACTTGTGTGGGTCGGCCTAGTGCCTGCGACAGGAAACGGCGCAAAACGCAACGTGGTCACACCTCAATTTCGCAGTGAAAAATGACCCTTTTTGGCAAAGTGCCTAGCTGTAGTTTTTGAACCCTAGCTCTGCCGGCACCTAGGGAAACCTAGCAAACCTATACATTTTTGAAAACTAGACACCCAGGGGAATCCAGGATGGGGTGACTTGACTGCCTCCCACCAGGTTCTGTTACCCAGAATCCCTTGCAAACATAAAAAATTGTCCAAAAAACACATTTTCCCCACATTTCTGTGGTGGAAAGTTCTGGAATCTGCGTGGATCCACAAATTTCCACCCACCCCGCGTTCCCCAAAGTCTTACGAGAAAAATGGTACCTCACTTGTGTGGGTCGGCCTAGTGCCTGCGACAGGAAACGGCGCAAAACGCAACGTGGTCACACCTCAATTTCGCAGTGAAAAATGACCCTTTTTTGGCAAAGTGCCTAGGTGTAGTTTTTGAACCCTAGCTCTGCCGGCACCTAGGGAAACCTAGCAAATCTATACATTTTTGAAAACTAGACACCCAGGGAATCCAGGATGGGGTGACTTGACTGCCTCTCACCAGGTTCTGTTACCCAGAATCCCTTGCAAACATAAAAATTGTCCAAAAACACATTTTCCCCACATTTCTGTGGTGGAAAGTTCTGGAATCTGCGTGGATCCACAAATTTCCACCCACCCCGCGTTCCCCAACGTCTTACGAGAAAAATGGTACCTCACTTGTGTGGGTCGGCCTAGTGCCTGCGACAGGAAACGGCGCAAAACGCAACGTGGTCACACCTCAATTTCGCAGTGAAAAATGACCCTTTTTGGCAAAGTGCCTAGCTGTTGTTTGTGAACCCTAGCTGTGCCGGCACCTAGGGAAACCTACAAACCCACACATTTCTGAAAAGTAGACACCCGGGGGCTTCCAGGGAGGTATGGCTTGCGTGGATCCCCAACGTTTCCTTACCCAGAATTCCCTGCAAACCTCAATTTTAGCTGAAAAATCACTTTTTCACACATTTGTGTGTGGGAAAGTGTGGCATCACTGGCCTCACACAAATTTCCTACCACCCAGCGTTCCCCAGGTCTCCCGATAAAAATGGTGCCTCACTTGTGTGGGAGGCCCAAGTGCCTGCGACAGGCAGGGCCACAACGTAGTGAGGCGACCTCAAAATGGCCTTTCACAAAACCACCTGGTTTTGCAAGGAGTCACCTGGGTTTTGGCCCTGTGCTCGGCGGCCATCTAGGGAAACCTACCAAACCCACACATTTCTGAAAAGTAGACACCCGGGGCTTCCAGGAGGTATGGCTTGCGTGGATCCCCCAACGTTTCCTTACCCAGAATCCCTTGCAAACCTCAATTTTAGCTGAAAAAGTCACTTTTTCACACATTTGTGTGTGGGAAAGTGTGGCATCACTGGCCTCACACAAATTTCCTACCACCCAGCGTTCCCCAGGTCTCCCGATAAAAATGGTGCCTCACTTGTGTGGGAGGCCCAAGTACCCGCGACAGGCAAGGGCCCACAACGTAGTGAGGCGACCTCAAAATGGCCTTCACAAAACCACCTGGTTTTGCAAGGGGTCACCTGGGTTTTGGCCCTGTGCTCGGCGGCCATCTAGGAAACCTACCAAACCCACACATTTCTGAAAAGTAGACACCCGGGGCTTCCAGGGAGGTATGGCTTGCGTGGATCCCCCAACGTTTCTTACCCAGAATCCCTTGCAAACCTCAATTTTAGCTGAAAAATCACTTTTTCACACATTTGTGTGTGGGAAAGTGTGGCATCACTGGCCTCACACAAATTTCCTACCACCCAGCGTTCCCCCAGGTCTCCGATAAAAATGGTGCCTCACTTGTGTGGGAGGCCCAAGTACCCGCGACAGGCAAGGGCCCACAACGTAGTGAGGCAACCTCAAAATGGCCTTCAAAACCACCTGGTTTTGCAAGGTCACCTGGTTTTGGCCCTGTGCTCGGCGGCCATATAGGAAACCTACCAAACCACACATTTCTGAAAAGTAGACACCGGGGGCTTCCAGGGAGGTATGGCTGAGTGGATCCCCCAACGTTTCACCCAGAATCCTTGCAAACCTCAATTTTAGCTGAAAAATCACTTTTTCACACATTTTGTGTGGAAAGTGTGGCATCACTGGCCTCACACAGACTTCCTACCACCCAGCGTTCCAGGTCTCCCGATCAAAATGGTGCCTCACTTGTGTGGGAGGCCCAAGTACCCGCGACAGGCAAGGACACAAAACGTTTCGAGGCAACATCAACATTGCCTATCAAAAATGTTTGGGGCCCTTGCCTGTCGCGGGTACTTGGGCCTCCCACACAAGTGAGGCACCATTTTTATCGGGAGACCTGGGGGAATGCTGGGTGGTAGGAAATTTGTGTGAGGCCAGTGATGCCACACTTTCCCACACAAAAATGTGTGAAAAAAGTGATTTTTTCAGCTAAAAGTGAGGTTTGCAGGGGATTCTGGGTAAGGAAACGTTGGGGGATCCACGCAAGCCATACCTCCCTGGAAGCCCCCGGGTGTCTACTTTTCAGAAATGTGTGGGTTTGGTAGGTTTCCCTAGATGGCCGCCGAGCACAGGGCCAAAAACCCAGGTGACTCCCTTGCAAAACCAGGTGGTTTTGTGAAAGGCCATTTTGAGGTCGCCTCACTACTTTGTGGGCCCTTGCCTGTCGCGGGTACTTGGGCCTCCCACACAAGTGAGGCACCATTTTTATCGGGAGACCTGGGGAACGCTGGGTGGTAGGAAATTTGTGTGAGGCCAGTGATGCCACACTTTCCCACACAAAATGTGTGAAAAAGTGATTTTTTCAGCTAAAAGTGAGGTTTGCAGGGATTCTGGGTAAGGAAACGTTGGGGGATCCACGCAAGCCATACCTCCCTGGAAGCCCCCGGGTGTCTACTTTTCAGAAATGTGTGGGTTTGGTAGGTTTCCTAGATGGCCGCCGAGCACAGGGCCAAAACCCAGGTGACTCCCTTGCAAAACCAGGTGGTTTTGTGAAAGGCCATTTTGAGGTCGCCTCACTACGTTGTGGGCCCTTGCCTGTCGCGGGTACTTGGGCCTCCCACACAAGTGAGGCACCATTTTTATCGGGAGACCTGGGGGAACGCTGGGTGGTAGGAAATTTGTGTGAAGCCAGTGATGCCACACTTTCCCACACAAAAATGTGTGAAAAAAGTGATTTTTTCAGCTAAAATTGAGGTTTGCAGGGGATTCTGGGTAAGGAAACGTTGGGGGATCCACGCAAGCCATACCTCCCTGGAAGCCCCCGGGTGTCTACTTTTCAGAAATGTGTGGGTTTGGTAGGTTTCCCTAGATGGCCGCCGAGCACTGGGCCAAAACCCAGGTGACTCCCTTGCAAAACCAGGTGGTTTTGTGAAAGGCCATTTTGAGGTCGCTCACTACGTTGTGGGCCCTTGCCTGTCGCGGGTACTTGGGCCTCCCACACAAGTGAGGCACCATTTTTATCGGGAGACCTGGGGGAACGCTGGGTGGTAGGAAATTTGTGTGAGGCCAGTGATGCCACACTTTCCCACACAAAAATGTGTGAAAAAAGTGATTTTTTCAGCTAAAAGTGAGGTTTGCAGGGATTCTGGGTAAGGAAACGTTGGGGGATCCATGCAAGCCATACCTCCCTGGAAGCCCCCGGGTGTCTACTTTTCAGAAATGTGTGGGTTTGGTAGGTTTCCCTAGATGGCCGCCGAGCACTGGGCCAAAAACCCAGGTGACTCCCTTGCAAAACCAGGTGGTTTTGTGAAAGGCCATTTTGAGGTCGCCTCAATACGTTGTGGGCCCTTGCCTGTCGCGGGTACTTGGGCCTCCCACACAAGTGAGGCACCATTTTCATCGGGAGACCTGGGGGAACGCTGGGTGGTAGGAAATTTGTGTGAGGCCAGTGATGCCACACTTTCCCACACAAAAATGTGTGAAAAAGTAATTTTTTCAGCTAAAAGTGAGGTTTGCAGGGGATTCTGGGTAAGGAAACGTTGGGGGATCCACGCAAGCCATACCTCCCTGGAAGCCCCCGGGTGTCTACTTTTCAGAAATGTGTGGGTTTGGTAGGTTTCCCTATGTGGCCGCCGAGCTCCGGGCCAAAAACCCAGGTGACCCCCTTGCAAAACCAGGTCATAATGAGATAATGTGTTGTTTATTTCTGCAGCGTGAAAATTTTGGCACAATATTGCAAGGAAAATGTGACAGACATTTTGAGGTTTGCAGGACATTGTGGGTACCATAACTTGTTGGGATCCACAAGAGAGATATCACCATGTACTCCCATGGGTGTTTCGTTTACGACAATATCTACAGTTGGTAGGTTATTCTTAGACGGAATGTACACCTTGGCAGACAGACTAAAAGACAAAGATTACTGCACAGCCATCTATTCCTCAAGCACACACACATACTGGTTGGATTTGGCACGAGGGCAAGTGATGGTTCAGTATATACAATTTTATTAACAAGAGATTTCACAAAAATGAAATGCACTGTCAATAATTGAAAGGACAAAAACGGAACCAGTGACTTCGCAGCTCGTGAGCTGTAAAGCCACGTCAAGGCCCCAACCGCTTTACAGGCCATTCACACACCTTTCATACGTGATACACACAAGACCATTCACACCCCCAGGCACGAAACAAACACATTACAACATTCACAAAAAGGAAAAGGTACACCCTGCTTGAGAAAGACAAAAAAAATATTACTGCACAGCCATCTAATCCTCAAGCACACACACACATACTGGTTGGATTTGGCACGAGGGTGAGTGATGGTTCAGTATATACAATTGTATTAACAAGTGATTTCACAAAAATGAAATGCACTGTTAATAATTGAAAGGACGAGAAACTGAACCATTGACTCACAGCTCGTGAGCTGTAAAGCCACGACAAGGCACCAACCTCTTTACAGGCCATTCATACACCTTTCATACGTGTGACAAATACAAAACCATTCACACCACCAGCCGCGGGCCCATCACATTACAACACTCACACCAGCAGACAGCGCCATTCAAGGGCCCATCACTTTCACACGCCCACATTCCTAACACAGCAACCACACAAGCTGATGGATTGCGTGGAGTGTCGCTCGGCTAGCAGTGTGTGTAGTGACCAGCAGCAAGTCACTACTCACACACTGCCAGCCGAGCACCACTCCACGCACACCGCCAGCCAAGCACCAGCCTACACACACCACCATCACATTTAGGATTTTTTATACAAAAAAGAAAACACAAACAAATTGCAAATAGATACAAATCTACTAACACAAAATCAGAAACATTGCACTAATGCCAACCTTGAAACAGAACAACAATTCTTAAACATTACAGACCAGGCAGTTCACTTTACCACTCATGGTTGCTCCCAATAATTATTTTGCTTGTGGTACGCTCTATAACAAGCAGGCACACACAGCCCAGGGTTAGAAGGACACTCAGGGCAGTACATACGAGTCTCCTTCCGCGTACCTCTTCGCCAACAGACTCTACATCTCCTAGTGGGAAAGCCTTTTGAGAGTGTAGGAGGAATGTGATCAGGAAAGTGGCGATCTTTCAATCGAGCCACATCCTCCACCACTCCAACTCTAGGAACACTTGCCTGTTCCACAACAACAAGGCTGCCTATGACAGACTCCTGAAACTGAACAAAAGTCAACTTTGACGCAGGAGAACACTCCTTGAACACAACAAAAGCATTGAAAGTTGCTAAATTGAAGAGATGGATGGCCAACTTCTTATACCAAATGTAAGACTTACGAATAGCAGTGTAAGGTTCCAACCTCTGATCTACTCTATCAACACCACCCATGTGCTTATTGTAGTCTAAAATGCACACAGGTTTGCGCACTTCAGCAAACTGACCCCAAACAGCCACAGGTGAAGTACTCTCATCATGGATGGTAGTCAGCATGTACACATCCCTCCTGTCCACAAATTTCACAGCTAGCAGTTCCTCACTACGCAAGGCACTGCACTGTCCCCTCTGAAGTTTTTTGCAAACAAGCTCTTTTGGATAACCTTTACGGTTAGAGCGGATTGTGCCACAAGCAAAAGTGTCCACTTTGAACAATTCCTTAAACAATTGCACAGCAGTGTAGAAGTTATCAAGGTACAAATGGTGGCCTCTGTTAAACAGTCCTCTAGCAAGTTCCCACACAATTTTCTCTGAAACTCCTACTAAAGTGGACGGACAACCAGGGGGTCAATAGTGGAATCCCTACCAGTGTACACACGCAAATTAAAAACATATCCTGTCCTACTCTCAGACAACATATACAGCTTAATTCCATAGCGTGCCCTCTTGCTAGGAATGTACTGCCTAAAACCAAACGGCCCTTGAACAGCACCAAAGACTCATCAATAGATATTTCTTTCCCTGGAGTACAGATCTCTGAAAATCGATCTACAAAGTGATCAAGAACAGGCCGAATCTTAAAAAGACGGTCACATTCAGGGTGATCTCGTGGCAACGCCAAACCATTATCAACAAAATGCAGCATCCGAAGCAAAAGTAAATACCGATCACGAGTCATAACTGCAGGAAATATGGCCGTTGCCATCAAGGGACTGGTAGACCAATATGAACCCATGGACGGCTTCCTTATCAAACCCATCAAAAAGTCAAACCCAAAAACTTCTTCATCTCTTCCAGATTTGTGGGACTCCACCGGGTAGCTCTAGAATGGGGCCTAAGTCTGGCACTGTTGTCCCTCAAAAACTATTCAGCATACAAATTAGTCTGCTCAACAATCTCACCCAAAAATACATCATCCATAAACAACTGAAAATACTGTATAGGCAAATAATGTTCACAATCCACTCTACACCCTGCATAACCACTAAAGGCAGGCAACACCGGCTGCACCATGTTTGGATCAACCCAGAGTCCAGCACTTCCAGTAGGAAGCCTAGCAGCCCCAGGCTGCAATCCAGATGCCTCTTGCACCATCGGCACAGTAGTATCCTCCTCTAAATCAGGCACTTCATCTGCACTGAGAGTACCTTCTTCATCCGATGATTCCATGTGGAGAGAAAACTCACTGCCTGAATCTTCCCCTCCCTCCTCTCCCTCAGACGCACTGTCAGTCTCATAATCCTGCTCAGAGGAAGATTCAAGAAGCAAACCAACCACCTGCTGAGCAGTAATTCTACGGCTAGCCATAATGCTTACTAATAAAGGTTACTTGTCAAACAAGTCAACAACAACAAACCCTTTGAAAAAAAAAGAAATAAACAAAATGTAGCTTTATCACAAAGACCTATATACTCCAACACTATACCACTCACATGACAGAAGCAGCTAGACTCACCACCACCTACTCTGCACAGACACAGTAAGGATCAACAATATCCCACTAAAAAGAAGAAGAAAAAAATTACACATAAGACAATGCAAAACATCGCAAAGAATTTCATGCTCTGAACACTAACAAATATGCTGCCATTATGGCACCACTTACAAAAAAATTCATTCATGCATGACAATAATACTCATTTGGAGTACACACAACAAAAATATTTTTCTTACCAAATAAATGCAATTACGCAAAACTGCAGAACCACAACTGCCGAAACCGCAAACAGGAATCAAAAGCTTTACACTAGAATAAAAAGGAGGAAAAAAACATTACAATCACATATGCAAATAATGCACCAGTCCACACACAATCCACCAGCCAAGCTAAGGGGTAGGTGGGCCTAACAGTATAAATAAAATATTCACACCCGTAAAAGGGAGCAACCCTTGCCCTTTTGGCCACTCCCCAACACAAAAATTAAAAAAACCCTGGTGCCTAGTGGGCATTCCTGCTGCACGATCACATGATCGTGCAGCAGGAATGCACAAAAGAGGCATCGGGGAAAGGAAAACCCTTTCCTTTCCTCGATGCCTCTTTTGATACAAACCCCCTCCCCGAGCCAAACCTCACCTGATTTCCGACGCGCTGGAAGCAAATGGCTTCCAGCGCGTCGGGGAAGAAAGGGAAACCCTCAATGATGTCAGCGCACCTCGCGCGCTGACGTCATTGATGGGGCGGGGAGGCAGGGAAGCCCTTCCCCTGCCTCCCAAAAAAAAACCTAACGATCAGATTCCCACGGGGAGCGCCAGCGCTTCCCCGTGGGTGGTCTTATGACGAGCTGGACTCGTCACGAGCACTGTGTGCCATGACGAGTCCAGCTCGTCATAAGCACCGAAGGGGATAAAGGGTCAGAGCAGGATCTCAGCGGCAGACGAGGAGAAGGAACCTCCTGGTCACAGGAACTACACGAGCATTGCGCTCGAGAAATTCAAGGATGCAAAGACCTCCATCAAGGATTACAGCTAACTTTTCAGGGTGTAAATGGAGAGAAGGCACATCTGCCCTGCATATTTATCCACGAAGATGCCACCGTTTTGTGCAATACCTCTACTCAACTGGAGTACTTTCTACTGGCTAATCAGTAAGTGCTACCTCGTTGGGTAAATGTATAGTGCCTTTCCTACACTACAGCTGCGTAAAGGACCAGAAGAATTGTCTCCAGTGACCTGTGTGTCTGTAACTTTGCCACCGCGCCGAAAGCGCCGGGGTCCTTTCAGTAAGCTGTCCATCATAGTGGGGAAAGGGCGGGCATACGTTGCATACCGCTAGTGTATGTGTGTCGGGGCCAAACGAGCGGGGCTTCTAGGCCCGTTCACATGCCTCTTGTTTATAAAGGGTCAGAGCAGGATCTCAGCGGCAGACGAGGAGAAGGAACCTCCTGGTCACAGGAACTACACGAGCATTGCGCTCGAGAAATTCAAGGATGCAAAGACCTCCATCAAGGATTACAGCTAACTTTTCAGGGTGTAAATGGAGAGAAGGCACATCTCCACGCTCACGAATTCTACACGAGAATTGCGCTCGAGAAAATGAAGGATGCAAAGACCTCCATCAAGGATTACAGCTAACTTTTCACGTTGGAAATGGAGAGAAGGCACATCTGCCCTGCATATTTATCCACGAAGATGCCACCGTTTTGTGCAATACCTCTACTCAACTGGAGTACTTTCTACTGGCTAATCAGTAAGTGCTACCTCGTTGGGTAAATGTATAGTGCCTTTCCTACACTACAGCTGCGTAAAGGACCAGAAGAATTGTCTCCAGTGACCTGTGTGTCTGTAACTTTGCCACCGCGCCGAAAGCGCCGGGGTCCTTTGAGTAAGCTGTCCATCATAGTGGGGAAAGGGCGGGCATACGTTGCATACCGCTAGTGTATGTGTGGCGGGGCCAAACGAGCGGGGCTTCTAGGCCCGTTCACATGCCTCTTGTTTATAAAGGGTCAGAGCAGGATCTCAGCGGCAGACGAGGAGAAGGAACCTCATGGTCACAGGAACTACACGAGCATTGCGCTCGAGAAATTCAAGGATGCAAAGACCTCCATCAAGGATTACAGCTAACTTTTCAGGGTGTAAATGGAGAGAAGGCACATCTCCACGCTCACGAATTCTACACGAGAATTGCGCTCGAGAAAATGAAGGATGCAAAGACCTCCATCAAGGATTACAGCTAACTTTTCACGTTGGAAATGGAGAGAAGGCACATCTGCCCTGCATATTTATCCACGAAGATGCCACCGTTTTGTGCAATACCTCTACTTAACTGGAGTACTTTCTACTGGCTAATCAGTAAGTGCTACCTCGTTGGGTAAATGTATAGTGCCTTTCCTACACTACAGCTGAGTAAAGGAGCAGAACAATTGTCTCCAGTGACCTGTGTGTCTGTAACTTTGCCACCGCGCCGAAAGCACCGGGATCCTTTGAGTAAGCTGTCCATCATAGTGGGGAAAGGGCGGGCATACGTTGCATATCGCTAGTGTATGTGTGGCGGGGCCAAACGAGCGGGGCTTCTAGGCCCGTTCACATGCCTCTTGTTTATAAAGGGTCAGAGCAGGATCGCAGCGGCAGACGAGGAGAAGGAACCTCCTGGTCACAGGAACTACACGAGCATTGCGCTCGAGAAATTCAAGGATGCAAATACCTCCATCAAGTATTACAGCTAACTTTTCAGGGTGTAAATGGAGAGAAGGCACATCTCCACGCTCACGAATTGCGCCCTCCCTCCTCGTAGGCATTCCTGCTGCACGATCACATGATCGTGCAGCAGGAATGCACAAAAGAGGCATCGGGGAAAGGAAAACCCTTTCCTTTCCCTCGATGTCTCTTTAGAATCAAACCCCCTCCCGAGCCAAAACTCACCTTATTTGCCACGCGCTGGAAGCAAATGGCTTCCAGCGCGTCGGGAAGAAAGGAACCCTCAATGATGTCAGCACGCCTCGCGCGCTGACGTCATTGATGGGAGGGCGGGTGGGGGCGGGGGAGGCAGGGAAGTCCTTCCCCTGCCTTCCCCCAAAAACCCGACGATCGGATTCCCACGGGGAGCGCCAGCGCTTCCCCGTGGGTGGTCTTATGACGAGCTGGACTCGTCATGAGCACACGAGCACTGTGTGCCATGACGAGTCCAGCTCGTCATAAGCACCGAAGGGGTTAATCCGCCCTTACTACGTTTACTATGAAAATGTGAAGTACCTTCTGTTTATGTTTTGGTAATATTCTTTATTTTTAATAAAATGTCCTTACACAAAACAAGCGTCATTCATTGCCTGTGGTGTAGCGGCTGATAACATGCCGGGGGCCCGGTTAAGAAAACTTTATTATGATACAAGTGGTGTTGGCAGCTTGGGAAGCGCCGAAGCTCTGTATAGAAGGGTTGTAGATGAAAACGAACCTGTAAGCAGAGACCTGGTGAAGACATGGTTATCGGGAGAGGAGGCGTATTCACTCCATAAACCCGCCAGAAGACGCGACCTACAATCGTTAATGCGCAAATAGATTATCAATGGCAGGCGGACATCATCAGCCTTCAAGATATAGCAAAACATAACAGCGGCGCTCATTATATATTAACCGTCATAGATGTGTTGTCCAAGTACACCTTTGCAGAAGCTCTACGCGATAAAAGTGGGGCTAGCGTCACAACCGCTTTTAAAGCCATCTTTGAGAAGGGGCGCATTCCTCAAAAACTACAAACAGACGCCGGTAAAGAATTCTTAAACAATGCATTTCAGAAATTATTAAAGCATCACAGTGTTCAACATTTTGTAACACACACGGAGGTAAAAGCAGCTGTTGTAGAACGGTTTAACAGAACTTTAAAGTCTAAGATGTGGTGGTATTTTACGGCCCACAACACCTACAGATACGTTGATGTTCTACAGGCTTTTTTAGATGTATATAATGCCAGTTATCACAGGACCATCAAAACAGCACCCATTGAGGTAACTCCTAGTAATTTGTTAACTGTTTGGAGAATGGTGTATGGGCGTAATTTCGCTACAAAGGTGAAGAAGCCTATTTTTAAAAAAGGTGATCACGTAAGGATTTCAAAATTGAAAGGTGTCTTTACGAAGGGCTACCAACAGACCTTTAGCGACGAAATATTTACAGTGGAAAGTGTGGAGCTTAAAGAAGGGATGTATATTTACAGGTTAAAGGACTACGATGGGGAAGCGGTGTCGGGGGTCTTTTACAAGGAAGAGTTGCAAATGGTACCCGACGATCCGCACAGGGTGTATAGGGTTGAAAAGATTCTGAAAAGAAAAGGTAGAGGGGCTAACAGCCAGGCATATGTCAAATGGAGGGGATGGCCGGAGAAATTTAACAGTTGGGTGTTGGCCAGCTCCCTGAAGGGTGTGTGAGCAATGGCGCGTCTAAAAGCTGTTGATACAATGAGACAGCCCTTTTATATCACCCTGCCGTTGAACGCTTCTAAGGACATGTTCCCCGACAATCAGATTTCTAATTACACCGTGAAATTGGCTAAGCCTGTGGATCTGAAAGGGGATTGGGAGGTAGCCCTAACTGAAATCCAATACCCTAGAACCTTGAATACATTCACACCGAGCGATGCCAAGTTTTACATAAAGCGTGAGCAGGACCCGGTGAGCATACACGCGGGCATCCCATACGGCTACTACCCAACCGTTTCAAGTGTTGTCGACGCCATCAACAAATCCATAACCAGCATCGAAACATATTCGAATATTCATCTGTCACTAGATAACGTCAGAAGGAAGGTGTTTCTTAAAGCCCCGAGTCGCAACACAACGTTTAACTGCTCTGGTAAATTAAGAAGAGTTTTAGGCGCAGTACAGCATGTGAAAAGTCAGGTCGAACATGATCACACGTGCCCCGATATTAACGGGGGATTCTACACGCTCTATGTGTATAGCGATATTGTAGAGGCCCAGAGGATCGGCGATAGTTACTCGCCGCTGTTAAGATGGGTCCATGTACATGGCGAAAATAATACGATGGTCAATATTCAATTTAACAAACCTGACTACGTCGCAGTTTCTAAAAACCATTTTGACACTATTTCAATTATGATCTTCGATGATCAGTCCGTGCCGGTGTCCTTTAAATACGGGAAAGTTATTGTTAAGCTTCATTTAAGGCCACGACGCGACAGAGGCTATTAAGCAGGCATCATGGTGGTTGTGAAAACATACGGGGACCCATCTATGTACAGGGACTATTACCAAAACCATGCCGGATATGGAGGGCCTCCGTACTTTCAAGGGTCACCGGTTATGTATGGGGCTGGTCTAGGGGGTTTCTTCCGCAGTCTGTTTAGAAGAGCTATGCCCTTCTTGAGAAGAGGCTATGAAATTGCAAAACTGCATGTTAAGGCGGCGGCCTCGAACATTGCCCAGGATGTGATTGACTCTGTTACTTCGGCGGTTGCCGAGCGCATGAACAAACAACCGCAAGAAGGTTCGGGTTTGGTGTACAAGCAGCGCTTGAGTGATAAAAGGAAGCGCTGCGCTTCGAGACGCAGAGGACCGCCTGCCCCCTATAAAAAAGGAGTTCTTCACAGCGCTCAGAAAAGAAAAACGCCAAGAAGGAAGAGAGCTTCAAAGAAGAAGAGAACCGCCTCTAAAGTAAATATTTTTTAAAGCGGCATAACCTGAAGCATGGCCTTCGTACATTGTGCATCGGGCGAGTGCGCCAAATCAGAGTTAGACTTGTTTACTCTAAAGCCCATGCAGACAAGCATCGAAAACAGTTTCTTCATGGAGGTATCACCTTTAGCAGCTTTGACGCCTCTGGCCCCTATAGAGTTTTTGTATCGGGGTCCACGGATATGTATTTGGATCTCAACAACACGTTGTTGCATCTTATGTGTAAAATCGTAAAATCGGATGGCACCGATATAGCAGCAGACCGCTAAAGTGGCGACGATCGCTTACCCTCTCGCAACCAGTGTTTAATCAGGTGGACATTACCCTGGGCGACCATCTCATCACACAGAGCGATAACATGTACGCCTACAGGGCCTACCTGGAAAGCATTCTCAATTACAGTAGCGACGCCCTTGACACGCAGCTTTCAGCAGGGATCTTCTACAAGGACACACATGGGCACTTTGAAGACACGGATCTGGACGGTGACAATCAGGGTTTTGTAAAAAGAGCAAGGTTTGCAGCAGGCAGTCGCCACTTTGACCTCCTGGGCCGCATACATTCAGACCTCTTCTTCCAAGATAAACTGCTCATCAATGGAATTGATCTTAAGATCAAGCTCACCCGCAATAAGGACTCATTCTGTCTCATCAGCGGGGATGCGGACCAGGACAAGCTGGACATACTGTCAACGAGTCTGTTTGTAAAGAGGGTGAAAGTGTCCCCGATCGTCAGATTAGCTCACGCCGACACTTTGCAAATATCAAACGCCAAGTACACTGTGGAAAGAGTAGCTCTGAAGGTATTCAGCATCCCAGCGGGTACCCGGTTAACTCAGCAGCAGAATTTATTTCTGTGCCAACTACCCAAGCTTATCATCATCGGTTTTGTGGACAATACAGCTTTTAGCGGCGTCTACGCCTCACACCCCTTCAATTGTAAGCACTGCAACATCAACTACGCGGCTCTGGTCCACGAGGGTGCTGTGATTCCTGCAAAACCATACACACCCAGTTTTATAACATCCAACTTTATCAGGGAATATTAGGGGCTGGTTTCGATAACAGGAAAGCACCTACGGGACTGCGGTGTAGTCGTGTCAAGAGAAGGCTATGGGTCCGGATATACGCTGTTCGCATTCGACCTGACTCCCGACATGGAAGACGGCGATCACTACAACCTGGTCAAAAACGGAAATCTAAAAGCTGAAGTACGATTTAGTAATCCATTGCCTGTGAATGTAAACATGGTCGTATTCTCGGTATTCAACATCGTCATTCAGATCAACCATGCCAGACAGATTTTGTTTGACTATCTTTAAAGCATTTGTGAAATGGACACTGTGCAGATACGGGACTTCTTAAGCAGGCATAATTACGCTAGGAAATACTTTATAGGTGTTTTCCCTAGCGATGGGTTACCAGTCGAAATAGGGGCTGAAAGACCATGTACCCTAGTCTTTAACACAGATCCTCATTCCAAGGGTGAAACACACTGGGCGGCCGTGTTTATAGATAGTGACAAGGTTACAGTGTTTGACAGTACAGCTGAGTTCCCCGAGCACAGTATCTATACACACCCCATATTCAAGTTTGTGAAAAAAGCTGCAGCACGGGTGGAGTATAACAAGCTGAGGGTCCAGGATTCGTTAGCCATCACATGCGGGGAACACTGTATTTATTTTATCAGTAAAATGTCGGAGGGTGTGCCGTTTAGAAATTTACTAAATCTATATTCGAGTGACCTTGTTAGCAATGACCGTCTAGTTGTGAAATATGTAAAAGAAAACACTCGGCCATCGGTCAGACGTGTGAAAACAGAATATGTTGTTTGTCAAAATTGTAAGGGCTTGTAACGTGTGTGTGCTTAATGATAAGCGTTTAAAATAAAGGCATTTTTAAAACATGCATTCGGACTCTGTATTTCAATGCTTACACATGCACCATAATTAAAAATGTTTTAAAAGACGAGTGAGACGGGTTGAAAACTTATAAAAGTGTTTATTACAAACAGTTATGTAGAGTGTGCATTACCTTGACAACCTTTACTAAAGAAATATATGAAGAAAAGTTAGACGTAGCTATACATACACGTAATAGGTACAATTATTCAGAAAGTCTGTAGAAACATTAAGGTGTAATCCACGTATGGGATTTGGACAGTGTCCTTTTTCTCTGTACAGCCGCCGCAGGCGGGATGCTCCAAGAGGGGATAGCCGTGGAATGTCAGAGGCGGCTGGCGATGGAGGGAGGGGTGCCTTCAAACTTTCAAGCATACGGCGGTGGTCGTTATTACCCACGAGTGTGGAAGGGATGTTGAGTTCAGCAGCGGCTCGCAGAAACTGATCCCAGCCTCGCGGAGCATTTTGCGGTGTTAGAGTTTTGGGGTGCGTGAGACCTTTGACTAGATCGTACATGTGTGAACCAACAACCGGCTGCCCCTTGTAGAGAAATTCGCCTCATTCATTCCACGCTGTTAGGTCTTTAGAAGCGGCAAGTTTACTCATCAACATTGGCCTGCCCCCCGGTGCCTCTGACTTATATTTTTTAAGAGGTCGTCAACAAAGATATCTGAGGGCTGTTGGGGTTGCGGAGCAGTCGTTGGTGCTGCTGGTTGTTCAGAGTCAGGGGTATATAGAGTTAGCTTATTTTTTTCGGTATCCCACTGCTTGTAGTAGCTTAAAAAGTTTTTAAGGGTGCTGGTGTAAAGGTTAGCATTGTCGTACGGGTTTAGATCCGTCCGGTTCAAAATGTCTTTAATTTCAGCATCCAGTTGTAGAGTCTCATTTCGCCGTATATCCCAGGCATTGTCCGCAGAAGAGCCCAGCTGTTCCAACTGCTGTCTAGGAACCAAATACATCTTTGTGGCATGCTCCATCAACGTCCCAAGAGGAGGCTTGTAATTATGGGTATAGCTATGCCCAACAAAGAGCCTATAAAACCCCCAGACTGTTTCACCAGTTTCTTCTTGGTAATGAGTGAGGCCCTTTTATTACTGAGCTTCCTGATAAGATGTTGCTTCTTCTTCAGCACCTGTAACTGACTCTTTGATATAGGGACGTTACCTTTTAGGGTGTTTAGGGCTATTTCTGAAATGGCCACCACTAAATCGTCAGAAGCAGCGCAGAGGATGGCCTTTCTGTGCTGGGGACTGGCTGTAACCAGCATTTTCAGGAGAGCTAAATTGCGGCGTAGGCGGTCAGACATGGTCAACACCTGGTGTTATAAGGGCCGGACTGCAAATGTCTCTAAAGGTCTTCAGCGCAGCTTTTTATAGGCCCGGGACTTGGTCTTTGGTGTGTAAGCGACTGGGAGATCAGGGGGAAAATTATCAGCCCTCAGTCTGTAGTCTTCTAGAGTATTATTTTTTAAGTCGACCATCAGGTAGCCGTGGGTCTTTTCTGTAGCGTTGTTAAAGGCCTCCATGAAGAAGTGAGTGTTTCCCGGGTACATCTGTTTAGCTATGACGGATATTTGCTGTTTGTCACGGGGGTTTTTAAATAAAACAAGGTATGAGGCGTTGAGAGCTATAGAGCGACTGTTCTTACCCTTGTAAAACAAGTTCTGCACAATGTAGCATATGCTTACATTGTGATGGTGTGAATATTGAGTAAAAGCTTTCTCTAACTCAGGATGATCACCACCTTCACGCATAAGGTCATCAACAATTACCATGTTTACAAGGGTCGGGGGTAGCAGCTCATCGTCGTTGAGATTATCAGGTATACCTTCTATAAATCTGATATGTGGGAAACTGCGGGACAGGTCTGGATAAAGATCTTGCCAGCATGAATAAAGCCACACAATGTTAGTAGGTGTTTGGGATAAAACACCGGAAGCATTTTCTAAGAGATTTTTTATAAAGTAGCTTTTACCGCAGTTTGAGGGCCCTGCTAACACGCAGGAGAACGGATGCTGTAATCTGGTGTTCATAGTGTGGTGGCGACCTCTCTAATGTGTCTAATAACCGTACAGCAGTGTTTTATAGTCCGCAGTCAGGACCCTTTTGTCAAAAACAACGCGTAAGGTTTTATGTAAGGGCTGGGTTGTAATTTCCCACTTCTTTTTGGATTTAACTATGCCGGGCTGATTCACAACTATGGTTTTATCATTTTCACGATCGTCCGATGCAGAGTATTCGTGCACCAGATCCTTCAGACTGTCAAAATAGATTTTTAGGGTGTTGTTGACATTTAATGTTATACCTTTGACCTTCATGCACACTTTGTTGTTGTTTGTTTTGTAGGCGTAGGTCTTAGGTCCGGGGGTGGTGAATTCTATTATATGTTCATCCTTATCGAGTTCGCTGGTTAGATTATCTAAATAATCCCCAAGAGGAGGGTCTTCATCCCCCGGTTTACTCAGAAAAATCACAGAGTCGGTATCATGATACAAACAGCGGTCCTGGAGTTTATCCATAACCCTGTAAAGCTCTGGACGGGCGTGGGCGGTCGTGAAGCACGCTATGAAGATGTTTATGTTGTTACACGTTGTGGGGTACTCTTTACTGTATTTCCAACACACAGCGGCGGTCTCGTCATCGATAAATTTGCAGCTGGACACCTCGTAACAAGGGGCAAAAAGGTACTTAAACAGTTCGTCAGGATCTGTTATTAAGGTCGTATTTGACAGGTTTGTACGCTGTGCGAATTTACCCCATAAGGAGTTGAGGCAGAGTTTGGCTAACTGGCGGTGGGCAGGGTTGACCTCTATCAAATGGGGTCGTAAACGTATACCCTCGTGAGCGTAGTAGTCGTCGATGTATTTCTGCTTTGTAGCCTGACTAGTACACCATTCGGGATACCCTGAGGCCTCCTGTTTGTCTCTGAGAAACAAATTAATGTAGCGTGAAAAGAGTCGTGTCGTGGTCCTCTTAAAATGCCACACCTCGTGTACTCTCCCAAGTCTGTAGCCTTTCTCTAAGGCAGCTTGTACCTCGATGCTACACCAGGTCCCTGTGAGCATCCTTTGTTCTTCAGTGTGTCTACAACCACCAACCTCTTTAAACACTGCACATGTTCGACAGAGGGGGAACATCAGCTTACCATCGACTCTGTATGGTAACACTGGAAAGTAAAGCTGCCTTGGCGGATAGATTTCGCATTTGACTAGCCCAAAGTATTCGGATATGGGCTTAAAATCTCTATATATGATGTTGGGGTGTCCTAAGGGGTATACCTTCATTTTGTTCACAAATGGGTACAGACTGGTGAAATCGTAGTAGTGTATTTTCTCACCCTCGCCAGCTGCCCTGTACAGTTGTATGGCATTTGTACGACCCCCGAATAAGGCATTGCGGGGCTCCAGAGGTTGTGGTAAATCACGACTCTGAAGGAAAGAGCAGAGCTCGGTGTCGGCTGTTAGCATATCTAACCACTCATGCTCCCAAATGACCCTCAGAGCAAAGCCACATTTTTCAACATACTGGGCCTTCATCAGAGTACGTCTGTGTAAGTGCTCAAATTTGGCACCCCGCAATTTGTTAAACTCGTGGGGTTTGTAACAATGGGGGCAGCCGTGGTAAAAGCAGCCGTTGTATTCAAAGGCCATCGGCACTCCCTTAATTACGGCGTACCCATCCAGGTAATAGGGACCCAGGCGGTATTCGCCCCCTGTAAGGCGTGTTGAATATGTATGTCTTCCTTCTCAGAGACGTACATGAGCCATTGGATAGAGGGTGTTGAATAACGTTTCTGTTTACCGTTAGAGAGGTCTGGCGGCACTAGAGCGATACATTTTGGTCTTAAAAACATGTGTTTGTAGATGGACATACACATGGAGGCCAAAGCGATGTTTTGAAAAGGGTCTATGTATTCGACCGTCTTTGTCATTTGAGGGGTCTTGGGCTTCAAAACCCTTACTTTCTTAGTCATCTCCACCCCAACGTTTCTGAAGAGGTTGCAGGCTTGTCGCAGGATCATAACATCCACCTGACAATAAGCTTTCAACTCTGTTTGAAAATGAAACTCCTTTTCACGGTTTTCAGAGTACCATTGCAGAAAGCTCTCTTTCTTCGCAGGCATCATATATTGAACTCCGTAGCTGTCCTGAGGAGGCATGGGTCCCACATAATCCTGGTTCGCCCAGGTGTTAAAAAAGTGTGGAAAATAACCTTTACACCCTGGGAAACCAAAGGCTTTTGGCAGCTTGCTCAATTTCACGGGCAGGAAATTCAGGGTGTCTATGAACCTTATTTGTAACTGGCCAGCCATTAACAGCATCAGCTTGGAACCCTGAGTGATGAGTTCTACTTGTACCTTTTCACAAATCATATCTTGTAAAATAAAGAATGAGTCGTATGCTTTTGAGTTATGGGCCAGCATGGTATACCCTTTGAATCTGGTTTGAATGAAAGTGTTAAGGAAATCACCAACGCACGTTCGCCCTTCAAACTCCCAGCTGTCGTCGGAAGTTAGATGGTGGGCGTAAATATAGTTAGGTTGGTGTACCCCGTCTCTTGTGTGCACTCTATATCAAACACTATGTAGTCTTCGGTTTTGGTCTGTGGTCTGCCTTTAACCATGTAACACCTGTGTACAGTTCCTGCCCTAAAAGGCGTGTGACACCTTGGGCATTTCATGCCTTTGCATTTGTGATCTTCCGCCACGTACCGACCACACTCAAAGCAATCCATTTTAGGGACGCATTTAGCAGCTTTGTTGTGTATGCTCAAGCAGTCTTGTGAGCGACAAAACATCTTACAGGTGCGACACCTCACCTTCAGGGCGGCGTCTACGACGCAACCATCCCTCTGACACATCTTACAGTGCATTTCACACTGATGATATGCCTTCGTGTTGTATATGTGGTCGCAATGTGTGCATACGTACTTGACTCCCAGAAAACCTTCAAGGTTCAAGATACCGTAAAAGTGGTTTTCGTGGTGAAGGACATATACGATCTTGTTTTTCACACGTTCCCCGGTTGTAAAGTACTTCCAAGAACCGTTGTGATGAAGAACTTTCACCGTAACGGCGAAATAGTTCTCAAAAAGACTTATGTTGCCAAAGCCGACCAAGTGGTCTGGAGGTATTTCAAGAACCTCATGGGCTTCAGCCGCTCTAGACATGATGACAGCGTCGGTGGTGTTGCGTCCCATCAGCAACCCCACGATGCTGGCCGCCAGACACGTGTTGGCTGCTCCGTTATTAAGATTGAGCAGCCAACGTTGTTTCTTACCAATTATCTTGCTGTATAGTACGCTCTTTAAAGGCCTGGAAACACCCCCCTCACGACCCCGTACAATGAGGGCTATGACTCTGAAAGTGCCATAGGCGACTAGTTCAGCCTTACTCTGTAAAAGCCTCAAGAGGTTTTCTAAAAATTCCACGGCGTCAAACATATCGAGGGACCTTCGTTTGGTGAACAAAGGACTGTCAAAACCCTGCCCCTGGAAGCGTAGTTGGAAAAAATCATTAGGACCCACATCGCGTAACAACCTTTCTAGGAGTGTTTGCACAGCCTGATGTATGGCTAAAACCCCATGATCGGAGGATCTTATCTGGTGTAGGTTAACAAACCTAAACTCCTCGTAGTGTTCTGTAGCGTTAAATCTCTCTACAGTACGACTGTAGCTTCTAACACTCTCTAAAAAGACGGTCTCTGAATCCTCATCTTGAGGAATTTGACTTGCTGGGGAGTTCGGTGCTGTATCATATTTGGGATTCTGGCTTAGCACAGGCTCTGGGTGTCTTTTAAGCTGCCATGTTGCGCATATTCTGGCTTTCTTTAGTTTACTTATTAAAAGCCTGTGCTGCTTAGCGCTATTAGCCCACTTTTGCTTTTTACGGGCCCATGTTTTTCCAGGCAACCTCCCCCAGCCTATCTGAACAGTATGGTTTGTACCTGTGTGCAACGTACTCATGGAGGCCTCTGCTACAGACCCACCCCTCGGACCTTCTGTGTGTTCCGGGTGTTGGAGTATCACCGCTCTACCCCCCGAGCCCTTCAAATGCCCGACCCGCGGGGTGTTCTCTCCTGAACTTGTGTATTGGAGGGTGCATGGTACTGTTGTATGTGCTTCAGGCGCCGATCGTGAAACTGTATGACTTTGTTTGCGGGCTCTGTGTACTTTTTATGCCTGAGCAAATGTAAGAAGCGCAGGGACTTTGTCAGTACAGTATGGACCTTACTGCTATATTTTGATTTATGTGTACTTTTATTAATACCCTGGGCATGGGGGGTCTTTAGGGAGCGGTGTAGGCCTAGTCACGCCGGTATACCCCATATGTCTGACACAGTTGTTTGACAC
The DNA here is from genome assembly GCA_963921515.1 of Calotriton arnoldi. Lineage (NCBI taxonomy): Eukaryota > Metazoa > Chordata > Amphibia > Caudata > Salamandridae > Calotriton > Calotriton arnoldi. The sequence continues at coordinate 148,417 of CAWUFW010019614.1, forward strand.
GTTTGGAGGATCACCCTTTTACACCGGTCAACCATTTGCAGTATCTTCCGCTGCGCCTCCATATTGACCATGTCCTCGCTACTACCTATCCCCAATTTTAAGGTTGCGGCGTTCGCTTGGCGTTTTAGCTTTCTGACCGCCAGCTGTATATCTTTCACATGAGCCCCTAGTACCTCTTTTGGGTTTACAGAATCGTATTGCGGCGGATTAGGGATGAACACCCTGCTTGGTTGTATAACGCCCTTTCTCACACCGTCCGCCACAACACCATTCTGTAAAGGAGGGCCCTGGGGATCATAGAAACAGGGTCCCAGTGCAAACACCCTGGGACGGCCTTGGAAGGGTCCTCACTATATACAGTCCTCCAAACTCTGATCTGGACAGTCGCCCCAGCCCGTACTGTTATCGGCGTATATTGACGGGGGTGATGTGGGGAATACACTGGACGCGGGGCTGGTTCGGTCGTACGCTCCTGGAGGGGTAATAGGGGACATAGGGCACAGGGAGTGTAAATGACTGTCGAAATAATCGAGGGTCCTAGCGGTGAAGGAATTGTCGGGGATGTGGGCGGGTGAATGTGTAACCGGCGTCTGCAAATCCTTATTGTACGTGTTAGAAGGCCCCTTGTGCGCTGCTTCTGTGGGTCTACCAACGCTGTCATACCAACCCTGTCAGTGCCTTGAGACACGCGTTGCTGTTGGTATAAGGTGCTCCTAAGGGTTGAGCATTTTCAGGCGCTGAGTTCCTAAGCCCGTCAGGAATGATTATAGACGGTTTGGGGGCTGGTCTAGGGGCTCTCCTCTACCTGCGCCGCTAGTTTATTTGAAACTACAGAAGGCTTTAGAGTATGGGAAGGGTCCTGCGGTGTAATGGGTTTGATTAAGGGTCCTTCCACTGTTTCTACTTGTAGCGTCGGGGGCCCTTGCTTCTTCTTAAGATATTTTCTTGAGAGGCGGTTGACTTTAGGGGTTTGGGGCTGCAACAGATCTTCTGCAACCGGCGTCACAGCTGTTGGCCCCTTAGAGATCGTGGGGGTAGAGGGTTCAATCCCCGGCGTAACAACATTTTTTAATGAGAGATCTAAAGGAGTAGTTTAGGGCTCAGGGACCCCCTGTTTCTTCTTGAGGTCTAAAGGCATTGTTTGGGACTCAGGGACCACCTGTTTCTTGTTGAGGTCTAAAGGGGCTGTTTGGGACTCCGGGACCACCTGTTTCTTCTTCTTGAGGTCTAAAGGGGCTGCTTGGGACTCCGAGTCCATCTGCTTCTTCTTAAGGGCGGGTTTGCTCGAGATGCGATTCCCTTTAGAGACCTGGGGAGGGTTCAGATATGCAGCGTCGCTTTTACACAGAACAGGCATTACGTTGTCTGGGGTTGTAAACACTCCTCCGTTGTTGTCCCCCGCCCGGTGCAGAATAGACATTCCTGTAGGAGTGTTCACCATGTTGGAGGTTGGCTTGATTTGACATTTCATGGTTGTGCCGGTTCTCTGCTGGATGTGTGTAAAGTATGAGTCAGAGTTTGTGCTTGGCGTGCACGCCAACTCACACATTTTCGCCGCAGGCACGGTGTTCTGGACTGTCTTTGTGATGTCACTTAACGGTGGCGTCAGACCTCTTAGCCTTACACGTATCTTCTCCAGAGCTCTTATGAACGGCTCCTAGAATGTAACATAAAGATATATATATATATATATTAGAAAAAATAAGGAACCACAGACACCCCACCGCCATAATTTCACGGACCCTTTATACATCCGGTACTACATGTCGACGGTCCTTTCTGCTTGAGAGAATAAAACCTAGAGAGTTCATTTTTTTTTTCGCACCCGTTTGTGAAAAACACACCTGTTAGAGGTCTTTTCCCCACTCCTTTCTTTGTCACTGAGCCCTTTCTAGATGCTGAAGCTTTCCTTTTTAGCGGCCTTTCTTTTGTTCGCGACTCTGCAGCCTCTTGCACATCCCCGCCGACCGTGCATGACTCCGAGGGTCCTGTAAAGAAAAAATTAATCACATTTGCAGTATAAACCATGCCTTAACAGTCCCTTCTGAGGAGCGCTCCTACAGTTCACAGCTATGGTTTTTGGACTAGCCCCATTGTAAGTCTTAGACAGTTTAAAGAACACATGCATTTTTTTTTTTATTTACCTGTAAGAACTGTGTTATCCTGCACACTCAGCGACGCGCCTTGAGCCACCAGGTACTGCTCTAGATCATCAAGAGCTATTTGTAGTTCGGGATTATAATCTATAAAATCACGCATACATGAGAATGCCATTAGAAAAGCAGAGTTTCTGAGACACCGTTGTACAAACACTACTCAGAACTATACAACTCTAAATACATATACCTGGCTGCAGGGCGAGTATTTCTTCTTTGGTGATAGTTAATTCCGGGAGGGCCTGTGGCTGGGGTTAAATCAAAAGCGACTGTTTTAAAACTAGCGCTCATAAACACAGCATTAACGTTTGTTACACTCACCTTAGAAAACGTAAATACATATTACATAGAGACAAGCATCCTTACATAGGGCATACGTAAAACAGCGTCTAGGAAAATGTTACATAGGCCATAGACCTGTAGAGGTAGGAACAATATGTCAGACCCACTGCTAAACAACCTAGTTAAAGTTTGGGAAAGCACATACTCAGAAGTGAAAACAACACCCTGTATTGACGTTGACTTTTATTAAGAAACCACTGATTCCCACCCACATAACCACACCGCATGTACAGTATTAATCTATGCACATATCAATAGTATGCAGGACTTAAACTGTTCTTTGTAACCATTTAATAACCCCAGCGCCAGGTTAGGATTTTAACTTATAAACTGCAAGTAACAAAAGGATATCTCCTAGGAAAAAACAGTCACAATGTACCACCAAATACATTAATGCGCATCGTGGTCTACAGGGTACACATTCTTTACAGCATACATATTAAACCTCTGGGGTATTTGATGCACCCTCAAAGCAACCGCTAGACAAAATCACATATCCCTCTCCAGAAAGAGCATTAACCACAGGAATTATCTGGACATTTATTTATTTATTTTATTTTTCCTCGGAAGCAGGGGTAACAATGATCTTGGCAGCCGCTGTTTTATAAATAAATAACTAATCCGGAGCCCATGGCAGGCCGCATATGTTTTATAGATGTAGGGCTAGGAGCTCTAAAACGTTAGAATAGGCCTGTACGTTGACCCCTATTATAATTTGAGAGAGCCTAGGTTCTGTTAATGAGCCTCTACGCCTGCTCAACAACCTGTGCTTCTGGGCAAATCTCTTAATCTAACCCTACACACTCTAAAATGAATGTGTGCTTTGTAGGGTAACCGTTGTTCAAGTAAAGCGCTCCAAGACTCTTCGAGTCGAGTTTGCGCTATATAAACATGGCCGTATTGTAAAGAAAAAGAAAACCACAGGGCGCTGCTAATCCATTCCCTGCGGCTGTAAATACGTTTTTTTATTTTATTTCTTATTTTATATGACTGCCCTTGGGGGCTCCAACCCCCACCGTACCACCACCATTGAGGAATCCTTGCCGGGAGCTTCCCCTCCGTGTTTGCGGTGGAAGGGTACACCCCTCCGTGATGTCAGGGGAGTCCCCGGTGATGACATCGTGGAAGGGGCATGCCCTTCCAACGCATACACGGAGAGGAAGCTCACGGCGGCCATGACGCATGCATCTGACCCACGTGGGTCCAAGGAAGCGCCGTCAGCCGTCCCAGCCCCCAGAGCAGCGCCTTCGGTAAGCGGGCTCTGGGAGCATTATTGATCACGCCGGGGCCTCGAGCCCCAAGTGCCTCCCAATGTCCCAGAGCCTGCCCTCAACCTCAGAGGTCTCTGTGGCTGCCCCCAGCGCCACCGGACCCGGCCACACGACCCCCAGAGAAGCGCCTCCTACAAGCGTGCTCTGGGGGCTTCTATTTATAAAAATGGGGCCTCGAGGCCCCACCGCCGGACCACTACCGCAGGAGCCCCCAGCGTCCCGCAATTGGGAAACGGACTCTGGGAGGCCTTTTATTTTATAAAAACCGGGGCCGCGAGCCCACCATCACTGCTGCAACTCGCCCCAGAGCCCTCCCGGATCTCGAGGGCTCTGGGGGTTACCACAGCAGACCGGACCCAGCCACACACCCCAGAGGCCCGCATTTGGGAAAGCGGCCTCTGGGGTTTCGATTTTTATAAATACTGAGGGTCTCCAGCCCCACAACAAGGCCACAACGAGCCCCCGAGCCATTCTGGATCTACGGGGGCTCTGGGGGCTGCCCCGGCACGACGGACCCAGCCACACACCCCAGAGGCCCGCACTTGGAAAAGCGGCCTCTGGGGTTTCTATTTTTATAAATACCTGGGGTCTCCAGTCCCACAACAAGGCCGCAACGAGCCCCCGAGCCCTCCCGGATCTACGGGGGCTCTGGGGGCTGCCCTGGCATGACGGACCCAGCCACACACCCCAGAGGCCCGCACTTGGGAAAGAGGCTTCTGGGGTTTCTATTTTTATAAATACAGGGGGTCTCCAACCCCACACTAGAGAGCCCATCACTAACTCCAGAACCCTCCCAGATCCCAGAGTGCTCTGGGGTTACAACCATAGTTTTTGGGGTCCCATCACTGCCCTTCCAGCCTGTGGACCTGGCCCCCGCCCCGAGTGGTCTTGTTACCGTTTTGGCCCTCAAGCATAAACCCCCAGGCCAACTACCGCCAAATGACGCAGCCTGAGACAGTTCACCACCAGCATAACCATAGGGTGAGTACAAAACAGTGTTATTTATTTATTTTTTATTTGTAAATTGTTTAATATGTTTTGCATGTTCTGGAACCATTAAAACAACTGTTCTTCATGTAAAAATGTTTTCTAGGCGCTGTAAAATACACGGATGACTCAGCATGTACCATAATAAGCCCACTAACATTATGCACCTTAAATACACACCCATGCAGCCTCTTCGCCAGCCCCAACAGCACCACCCATATTCACATTAATTGCCTGCACACATAGCGCTAAACTCCCTGCTTCAGAAACCCCATTATTCCCTTCAAATACAAGCCCCATATGTTTTAAGCACCCCATTAAAAGCCATAAGTTGAGAGCAATTACCTCCTCTAGCCTTATCAACATTAAATACCAGACACATCACGGGAAAAATGTTTCTATGAGCGGCATAATCTTAAGGTTACACCCCTGTACCCCAACCAAAACCCTGCGCATTATTCATGTTAAATACAGGCTTCCTTGCGTTTAGTGCCGTTTAAAAACTTAAAATTACAGCCACATTTCACATCAACACCTCCAACATTATACACTTTAAACATTCTACAACAACGCGTTAAACATTATTTAAAACATCATGGATACAATCCTACATAGCGCTAGGCACTGTTTTAAAACTACAACAGTGTTCACCTTAAATGCATTTCCCTTGCGCTTTGCGCCTTTTAAAAACTTAAAATGACAGCCCCACTTCACCTCAAACCTTATTCACCTTAATCAGCAGACCATAACTCTTTAAACATTATTTAAAACATCATGAACACAATCCTACATAGCGCTAGGCACCTTTTAAAACTACAACATTGTTCACCATAAATGCATTCCCCCAATACTTTAAATAAACCCTTAAATCCTTAAGACTGCAACACTGCGCCATCCACCTATTTATTTACCTCCATCAGAGCGCAGCATGCAGCATCAATCTGTGAAAAGTTTATCTGCTCCATTCTGCCCTTTAAGTTCCTGATGTAGGCCTGTGCAGCAAACAATCCAAACACGGCGTTCCAAATGGGTTTTTAAATGTCTGTTTCTGCTGGCCCCCTAAAGTATGCTTTTTATACTTGTCCTAGCATGCTAATTAGAAGCCCCTCAACCTTTAGGGTGGGTAGGGTTTAGAACCAGGTAGTGTGTGGTCATTGGAGGGAACATTTTCTGACCATTGCCTTGTTTGTTAGATACACCTTTATCATTTGACATCTGCTAACCGTGTCAGAGCCCTGTCTTGGGAAGAGCTGCGTAAAGTTGCTTAAACCCATCTCCTGGGAAGGATGGCTCCGGCTGAAGTTTGGGGACATGACGAATGACCAGTACAGTGCTTGCTGTGGGTGACATTTTTATAACCCCCTAGTGTACTATACCATTTGAGACTCATGGGAAGTTTAGGACTGTGCTGTTTAGTTTTTTCCCTTCGCAGCCCTGCTCTGGGCCTGTGTACCTTTAGCATTTTATTTATCACAAAAAGAGGCCCCGGGTCCAGAATACTAGGGAGGTCCAAAACGCGGATAAAGAGATAAAAGTGACGGGGCGGGGAATATCCCTCTTTAAGGACAGTTCCCCTCACACACCAAAGGTGTCATGCTTCATCATAGGGGTACCTCCTCGCGTGAGGAACCTAGTCCTCACGCGGGCTACAACCCCTCTCTACGAGGGAGGAGCTCAGGGATGTTTTAGTTTAGGTGGTCGGGTGTACTAAAACCCTATGAGAGCTGCGTGTGATTGCAAGGAATGCAGTGCTATAATAAAAGTGAATTAAAACTGGCTACGGGGTTAGCTCTAATGCAGATTTAATAACGCTACCCGGTGTCAGGATTAAAAAGCCGAAAAAGCTTGTGAACACAGGGGTCAAGATTCAAGACCGCTATGTACTTTTCAGACCAACATGTTTCAGCCTAACAGACCTAGTATAGTGTCATGGCTTTCTTCAGGGTCAAAAGTGTAGCTACTGCAATACAAATGAATATATATACAAGTGTGATACATGAAAAGCAAAAAAGTGTAGCTATGTCATACTGAACCAGAGAATCATTCATTGTTCAGTACGTTCGACATGTGCCCACTAGGGGTATCTGTAGTTTACTGCTTCTGTCCTGGCTACTTAGCCATATGGTACCAAAGCCACGACCGCCAAGGGTACGGTCCTCCGCAATTGTGGCAGTGATCCAGGAACAGCCCTTCTCACACCCTTCTGGGGGGCTGTGGTTTGTTATTTTATAACAGGCCTTGTATCATCCTATTTTTGAGAATTGTCCCTGGGAAGTTTGGGGCTGGTCATTCGTCATGTCCCCAAACTTCAGCCCTGCTCTGCTCAGGACTGTTGTCACTTTATCACTTTGACACCTAGATGCCAGAGCCCTGCCTGGGAATCTGGCCTTTTACGTCGTGACTTGTGATGCTTACAAGGGCTTTCCCCTCTAACATTTTACAGCTGCACCCCACCCCTTTTCAGACCCATCACGGCTAGTTTTCTGCTACCAGCTTTGGCGGGGACGCAATTCAAATTGCCACAGCTGTTTCTAAAGAAAGACACTTTAAAAAAAAACACCTCTGCGCAGCAAACCACTGTGTTAGACAGCCATGCTGCCTTGGGGGTGGGGAACTTGGGGCCTGCCTGCTCATTTACAGCTCAGCTTGCCCAAGCAACCTTTGTCACAGCACTGCAGTCACAGTTTTAAAACATGCCCAGGCATTTCCCTCTTACATGAAGACACTTTTGCGCACACATTTAGGGACACATTTTTCTTTACATAACCCTAAATTCCCTGCTAACCTAACCACACCTTCAACACATGCTCACACTCTGACACAAACCCTGTGCCACACCCCCAGCTCAGCTCCTGTTAGGGCTGTCACACATACATCATGTCCCCAAACTTTCTGGTCACGAACTGTCACTTTTAAGGACAAAAACGACCTGTCACTTTTAAGGACACAAGTTTGATGAGTAAAGGTATCCTGACTTACTACTCGCAGTGAAGGAGCAAGGGAGTGCACTACCACTCCCTCACCACAGTGTCATCCACCTGGACCTGCCCACAACACTCATCAGAGTCTTGGGGGCAGGTCCAGTAGAATTAAAATAAAATGATAGTAAAACAGGTTAGAAACCTGTTTTATTATCGTTTTATTTGTGGGTGTTGGCAAGGGGGGCAGCGCTCCTCCACCCTAATGGAGGGGCCGCCGCTGGCACGTGGTAGAGCAGAAATGGCAGGTATTCTGAGTCAAATCTGAAAACGCTTCAAGTATTGAATATACATACAAATCATCAAGTGAGCTGATGATTTCTACCTTTCTCAAAATCGAGTGTCCTAGTAACTTCAGCACGTATAGAACATTTGTTAAAAGACATGCATTTCACATGTATTTTTCAGCACTTACCTGATTGAGTGGCACTGGTCTGGATGGATATCGATTGGCAAGAACTGGTTGCAGCATCTGAAGTACAACAGGCTTAGCTGTACGTCCTCTGAGAGACCGAGTGTGTGGGCCTAAGAAGCAAGAAGGCAACTGCTTACTCCACGACTTCCCAGTGCACTGGCACTGTGCATGATGTGGGAAAAGAAGTGCCTTTGCATCACCATTAAAGAAATAACCTATCAGTTTGTGGCTTTAAACCTAAGCCACAAAGTAATAGGTAATTTCTTTAATCACCCCGCCCCGCGCTGTCTTGAAAGTGCAGCCCGTGGGACAGGGCTAGTCTGCACAAACCATTCCAGGCTTTATTCTCATGCTTAAAGCTGCATGAGAACAAAGTCTGAATTGGTTCGGACGGGTGAAACCAGCACTCCTGAAGAGACCGGTGGGACTACTCCGTGTTTCCCTCATGGGCGGGTCCTCTTCTGGGACATTTGAGCGTTGACCCCCCAAGATGAGGCACCTGACGCATAATTTAAAAATGAGTCCTATCAAAGGACTATGTAATGCCCACCATGGGTGCTTCATGCTAAATTTGGTGAGGCATCAATGTCCAATCCCGAGTAATTGGCATTGCATTGGCAATGCTGCAGCAGCATGAAGTCCAGTGTGCATGTTAGGTTGGAAAAGGTCTTTCGCTGTGGCCAACCTGATATGTGCCCATTTTGCCTTTACTGACTTAAGGAAAACAGTTTTTCGCTTCTCGTACACATATTATTGGCCATTTTGCAAAATGTTGAGCTTTAGTTAGCCTTTCAAATAATTTAATATCCTTAATTCGGTTTCAATGAAAGAGATGCTCACATAATGGAGAGTGCCAGAATCGTCAGGCCTGGAAACTTAAGTTTCAGGCTGAAAGGGCAAGTATGCAATCATACATAAATGTAATAATTTAGGCCATAAACGATACATTAAAAGAATATTTCAAATTGAATAGGACTAACTTCCTAATGCTTCTTATTATAGCGGATGGCCTCTTTAGAGCAGCAGGCAATAACTTAGGTTGGAAGTCTTCCCAGAACTAGAAACCATGCATGTCTTTTAGGAAAGACAAATCTAGCTCCGATGGAAAATGTCCCATTTAAACTAACGATTCAATTTGACCTATTTAACTGAATCATGGAAGGGCTTATATATCTATTTTATTATTATAACCATGATTAGTTCTCAACAACGTCCTACATTTGCAGATTTACATGCTATTTACAGATATATTATATTTTTTAACTGCTCTTCTGTCTACTACACATCGTTTGCTTTGATGTGCATTATTGCCTTGGCTTGGGAGGATCCACATACTATTTAACTATCCTCAAGTTATCCTGCTTTTCATGGTCATTGTTACGACAACCTTTGAATTCTAAAGTATTCTGCGGTATTTGTAGCTTCCTTTTCATTTGAAAATAACTTTAAAATTGTATTGGCATACGTTTAAAAACAAAAGAGTTTTTCCAGTCGGTAAAAAAATTTGCAATATTTTTCCAACAGACACATTAGCTGATCCCCAACAGACACTCCACACTCCTCCACAATGTTGTGATGCCTTGTCCCCGTCTACCTACTGCATCAATTTGCATAATTGTTTTAAAGTCCCAACACAAAATGTAGTTGGTTTTTTTGTAGATAATTTTTGTTGGTTTATGTGATTACATTATTTGCCTCAGTGTCTCATGGCTTTTGACCTTTGACAACAGGAAGTTGATGTTGTGATTGGAAAATATTGAGAACAAGGTGTTATATAAAGGTCCAGTTTTCAATATACATGTTTCCCCTCAATGAGTGTCTTTGATAGTTCGACATTCAATACAATGACATTGGGGCATATTCTCAAGGACTTATCGCCGAGTTAGCGGCACTTTATCGCAGCCAAAGTGGCGATAGATTTATCGCCCTATTCACAAGCTGGTGCTAACAGCCGATATCGCCAGTTTTCCTGCGATAGCAGCCGCAAAATACATCGCCACGGATGACACCGGCAACTAACGCTAATGAGATGCAGAGTAGGCGTTCCTGTGCAAAAAGCCGCGAAAACACTACTTCGCAATATTCTCTACGACCAGCCAGATCGGCGATAAGATCCCAAAACAGGCGATAAGGCGCGTTAGCAGCAGGGATTTAACACCTGCTCTTACCTGGTGTTAAGTCGGATGACAACCTGCACCACAAAAAAGAGCCCAGACCAGACCCACACCTGAAGAACAACAGATGCCATGGAGCTACTGATCATGCAGCTCGGAGCCCCAAGAGGGCCACAACACTCACCGCCACCACACCCAGGCCCGCCACTCCCACCCCCCGGACTACCACAGAGGCAGCGCAGACAAAGACAGCGGACCTTCAGAAAACGCACCAGCCTCACAGACTTAACACCAGAGGATGTCATTGCCCACTACAGGCTCAAACACAGCGGACAACCAACATCCCTCTGCAGACAAAGCTGCTGGCTGTGCTGCACCTGTTGGCCTCTGGTACCTTCCAACCAACAACTGCCAGAGTCGGAGGAGTCTCACAGCCAGCCCTATCCAAGTTCCTCACACCTGTCTTGGATGCCATCATCAGCTTGGTACCCCAGCACCTTTACTTCCCACACACTGCGCAGGAACAGCTGGAGACCAAGCAAGGCTTCTACGCCATAGCTGGCTTCCTGCATGTGTTGGGGGCAATCGACTGCACACATGTACATCTCAGGCCCCCTGCAACCACTGCACACAATTACCGCAACAGGAAGCACATGCATTCCATCAATGTGCAGGCTATAGTGGACCACCTGGGACTCTTCACCAATGTCGTCGCCAACTACCCAGGCAGTGTGCATGATTCCTTCATCTTCCGACAGTCCATCATCAACCAGCGCTTTGAGGCTGGCACCTATGGGAATGCATTGCTCGTTGGTAAGTATCAAATGAACACACCACACACCTCAACTACACAGTCATGCAACTCACGACTCTGGGAATGCACACGTTACAAACTCACATACAACATGCCAAACAACATGCCCACCTACCAGACACGACAGCACAACTTACTGTGGTAACCTGGGCTAGCCATGTACACAAGCCATCAACGGCATGGCACCTCAGCCACACAAAAGCAGAATGTGGGGAGAGGTGGGAACCAGGCATGTGCGAAGGAGGCAAGTGACCCATGAATGAGAATGTACACAATGCCAAGTGTGGCGTGGATGTGCTGGCCAGACTGCAGTATGCAGACCACAGACATGTCCATGTCGACATATACTGCTGGTGTTTGGAGTGTAGTGGACAGTGGACGCAACCACGTCACCCCAGGCAGTGGGGAAGAGCGCGGAAATTTAGCTTGTTACGTTCCCCCCCTGTAAGCGTGAGCGGAGTAGGCTGGCCCGGCGTACGCCAGGCCAGCGTAGGGGTGTGAATAAAAAGCCCATTGCTCTGGGCGTGGTTCTCTTCCAGAATGGCCAATGTGTCTGCCAGGGCGGCGCCTCTCAGCCCGCCACGAGGCCGACGCCGTGAGCGGCGGTGCCTGCGATCCTGTGCGCCTGCTGCACCCCAGGCCGCTGGTCCCCAGACCCGTCTTGGCCGCCCCTGCGCAACCAGGCCTCACTGCTCAGCTGCCGACACCGGCGTGTGTCAAAGAGGGCCCACCACGTGCCGGTGCAAGATCCAAGCCCGAGGCCCACGACCTTGGCAGCCTCCTCAGACCATCACAGCCTCCGCGACACAGGCCCCCAGCACTCCTTTCTCGTTGACGTACTCCACCGCTGCCTCCGGCCTACACTGCGGTCCAGTAGGTCACACATTTGGAACTGAGTCTTGATTTCATGATGGCCGAGTTCATATGTTAATGGCAGCATTTATATCACTGTACTCCCTTCGATCTGGTGCCACCAACTCTGTGCATCGCAAGCAAACAACACGTGTCTGTGGGCCCTTGATGACTACTGCCTTCGGCCTATACTGCGGTGAAGTAGGTCACACATTTGGAACTGAGTCTTGATTATTCAATGGCCAAGTTCACATCATTTTACGCAAGGAGAGGAGTAAGAGGAAGACGCTGTTAAGTCCGGAGGAAAAAAGGATCATCGTTATGGAGGTGATCGAACACCACCAACAACTGCTCTGGTGCCACTAACTCTGTGCATCGCAAGCCAACGACACGTGTCTGTGGGCCCCTGCTGACCGCTGCCTCTGGCCTACACTGCGGTCAAGTAGGTCACACATTTGGAACTGAGTCTTGATTTTTTCATGGCAGAGTTTATACCATTGTACAGGCCTCATCGCAGACTGCATCTCCTTTCAGCTCTGGTGCCACTAACTCTGTGCCCAGAAATTCAGGGACACTCTCTGTTTGAACTTTGGTGGCGTCTGAGTCTATGGCCTGGGGGTTGTCTTCATCATCATGTAGCTGATACTGACTTGGTGTTAAAAATGAGTCTGTAGCATTCATCTCCTCCATATTGCCTGTTTCTGCTTGGTTCTGCCCTCTGCATCATGCCCTGGAAGAACACCTTCCACTGTCCCCTAAACACTCCGCGACATTCACCTTCGACATCGACGAGGACCCGCTCAGCTCCCGTGGCCCTACCTCCGTGCACCGCAAGTCACCGTCCCGTGGCGGTGTGCCTGTGCCGGCCGCAGTGCATCCAGGGCCACTAACTCTGTGCAGCTCAAGTCGTGGACCCTTGCTGTTTGAACTTTGAACTTCTGATTGTCTGATCACTGTTGCTAGTTGTTGCCAGCACCAACCACTCCCTGAGGGCTGGCTTACACTCACCCCACACCCATCCAGCACAGGCGTCACTGGACATGTGACCCTGGCAATAAAAGGGGCCGGGCGCATGTAGCCAGTTCCACAAACTATCTAAGTGTGTCCGTGTGGTCATTATGTATGCATGAGGGCCCCGGGCCCTACCACATTACATTGTGCTGTGTACAGCGGACGCAACCATGTCACCTCAGGCAGTGGAGAAGACCTGGGACATGTAGCTGTGTCGTACCCCCCTGTAAGCATAAGCGGAGTGGGCTGGCGTACGACAGTCCAGCGTAGGGGTGTGGATAATCAGCCCGGGGCTCTGGGCGTTGCTAAGTGTTGGCCTTGCCAAGGAAGTAACTAATGCGTGTGTCTCTGTTGTAGTGTCGGCACCACCCGTCCCGCAATGGACAATGTTGCGATGTAGCATGCCCCCGGAGTGCGGGCTCGGCTGAAGGGATAAATGAAGGAGCGCAAGCCCGCTCGGGGTCCGGGATCATACATGCCAACTGTTGTGTGTGTCGCTATTACCGCAGCATAGGCCAAAGGTCTACCCTCAACCGCATCGCGAGTTCACCCAGCCATGAACTCTACATCTGTGTCCGCCCTATCCTTACCGTAGGCCTACACACACGTGGCCGCCCACCTTCAACGCACAACATCACAGTGTCGTTGTCAGGCTTGTGGACATGCGCAGACAGGCATGACAATGGTGTGCCGTAGGAGTGCAAGTGATGCAACCGCGCTGCGCACACTAGTAAATAGGCTCGGGGAGGGAGGAGCAGCAGTGAGGCTACGTAATACACATTGATGCCGCTCATTTGCTACAAGCAGTATCTGTCAAACAGGAATCACTAAGTCACACATATCACACACCAATGAACTAGTGAGCCTGCCAACACATCATGCAGAACCAACTTTTGACTCATGTCTCTCTGCACTGTCACAGGTGATCAAGGATATGCACTCTGCCCTTGGATGATGACACCCCTCCGAGCCCCGAACACACAGGCCCAGAGGCAGTACAATGCGGCCCACAAATGCACCAGGGGCATCGTGGAATGCACATTTGGCGTGCTGAAAGTCACGTTTCAGGTGCCTGGACATCACAGGTGGAAGGCTCCTGTACAGCCCAGGCATCGTGTGCAAGATGATCGTTGCATGTTGTGTGTTGCACAACATATGTGTACGCACCAATGCCCCATGGCTACAAGTGCCAGATGCACCGGACGATGATGAGGAAGATGAGGCAGGTGGACCACAGCCCACTGCAGCAGCAGCAGGAATAGCCTGTAGGAACACCATCATTGACAATTTCTTCACATGAGCACGTCACATTGTCACAGTCCTTAGCAATCATGAGACAGTACAAAATGACCACAGGCACAGCATGTGCAAATTAATTCATTTCAACACACATTCCCTGTGTGCATGTTACTCCTCTGTACAAGCACATCACTCGGACAAGTGTAAGTGCAACATGTAGTGCTAACAATCTCATAAATTGGAAATAAATAATGGGTGTGTCACCTCTGTACAGAGAGGCTGTTTAGGGTGTCACATATTCGAAATGCCATTTCTGTGTGTCAAAGATAGTACGGAATCCCACTCATCAGCATTTCACATGTGTCCCAAATCATTACATATAGACTGTCATTTGTGACCTACAATTGACAACAGGGCTTCTTTTGGGGTCAAATATGTACCACCATGATGCAGGGATGCACCCTGTGACTCAAGTCCCACAACATGAGCTACATGGACATAAGGGGGAATCACTGCCCCTACATTCGTCCATGCTTTTATACTTGATTAATCATAGACATGACACATCTGTGTGTATTAGAATGTATTATTCACGTTCAGTGGAGTGTTGAAGCTGTCTTAGTACTGGGCCATGCAGACAACACTTTACAGTGTTGCCCCGTGGAGGGCCAGCCGGAGTCCTTTAGGGATTGACAAGTTACTCGGAAGGGGAAGAGTCCAATCCGCAGGCTGATTGCTGTGTCAATGTTGAGCATACAAAATATGGCAGTCCATGTCGAGGTCCAAGGTTAGTGTCGCAGAGTGTGTCGGGGGACAGTGGAAGGTGTTATTCCAGGGCATGATGCAGAGGGCAGACCCAAGCAGGAACAAGCCATATGGCGGAGATGAATGCTACTGCTTCCTCCTTACCACTGAGGTAGATTCATCCTCATCTTCGTCCTCTGACGTTTCATGTGCCTCACATGTGGGTGGTGGTGTTTGGTTTGCAGCACTGTGTGACACTGACACATCAGGGGCCGGAGATGTGGATGTAGAAGTAGCAGCAGCATGCACCTGCGCAATGTCTTGTGGCATCACTCCCATGATGAGGATCTGCAGGGCATGGAAGATCCCATCTACAGCTTTCTCGTGTGCAGCCGTGGTAGCCATTCTTTGCACCTGCATCCGCTCCATGTTCTCCATGACCCTCCTCATGTTTCCCAAATCATGGATGACATCTCTGTAGCCACTCTGACTAGACAGTTGTTGTTGTCTCTGAGTCATGACTCCAGCGACGCCAGCCATGGATTGTTGGAGGGCATGGGGCAGACTGTGGGTGTCCGTTAGGGAGTGTAAGTGGTCCCTGATGGGACTTAGACACCCACGTATGGCATCTAGTTTGGCTGCCATGAGGTCGAACCCCACCGCACCTCTTCAGCCAGCTCCTTCTGGCAGTCTAACACATGGCGTTGGAATGCCATGTGTTCTTCGCTGAGGTGCTGGGAGCCAGACGTGGTGGTGGGTGCTTCCTGCTGTGTGGTCTGTGCAGGGGGTTGGATCACCTCGATGGTGCTGGGCTGCCCTGCTACTGGAGGTGAGGTGCGGAGGTTGTCCATGAACCGTTGGAGTTCGTCGTAGTCGATGTCCTGGGGTTCGTCTCCATCATCGCTGACGTGATGTAGGGTCTGCTCTGCAGGAGGTGTTGATTGTCCCTCTGCAATGTAAAGGGGAGATGCAGTTTCACAGTGTGTTCCATGTATGTTGACGCATTGGCGGAGTTTACATACAGACTGCATGACAATGTACATTGTGACTGTTTGTGAGGAGATGCCTATTTGATGCGGGACAGTGGACATTTGTACTACATCATGGATGTGAGGTTGTACTCGTACATTGTCATCTCACAGTTTCACTGCTATGCCAGATGTGACTGGCCATTTTGTACACACATGCGGCACCAGTTGTGTCCTGTGTTCTGTTGTGAAAGTGTTGCAGTTTGTACCACATTGTTGTCAATGTTGAGGTGCTCTTATTCTTATGTGTGTGTGCTGCATTGTGGGTGAGTCGCCCTGCAGCTCTGATTTGGCTGCCCCTTATCCCTTTCAGGTGGTGTGCCTTTGACTTCTGTGCTTCTACAGTGCTGAGATGTTGCGGACTTGGGTAAATTGGGCTCTTGGTCGAGTTGTGACTCTTGGGCATGGTTTGTCCGCAGATGTGTTGTTGACGTCAGGGGTTGTTTGTGCACGTGGATGTGTCAGAGTGTGACCTGCTCCTTTCCGGATGTGGTCCACACTCAGTCACCTCAGTGTTGTGGCGTGCACCATGTCATGATAATTGGACTGCAGCCATGCTAATCGTCCTGCAGTGTCACTTGCATTGTCAGTGTGGATCACGGACCCGCAGCTTTGCTGGGTTCAGCACATGTGTATGGGTTTGTTGTGAGATTTGTGATGTGTGGGGAGGGCCCCCTCCGGGCACATTGTCGCCGGGGGCCTACTTGCTGTTTCTATGTGTGCTGCAGTATGCCAAGGAGATCAGGGACATGATCCAGAGTCATTGTGGGTGTGCAGTGTGCTCTACTTAATTGTGCATGTGTGCCATTGTGCCCATCTCCCCCCGTCCCCCAGTCCCTGGTCGGTACTCACCCTGTTGATGTTGTGTCAGGTCATGTTGAGCAGTGTCCGGATCCACTACACCTGGCACCGTATCCCGACTGATGACTGTGGCCACCATTTTCTCCATGTCATCCAGCTCCTAGTGTGCCGCTGGACCCCCACCTCCAATCTGCGTAGCTGCTTTCATGTTGGCATCGAGTTTCTTCTTGGTTTTGCCCTTCACATCATTCCAGTTCCTCTTGACCTCTTCCATTGTCCTCCTCAACTCTGCAACTGCATTCACATGGTCCAAGATAGTCTGCCATGTTTGCGTCTTTGTTGCCAATAACACGTTGGAGGTGACGAACAGTTGTTGGTAGTGTTCTATCACCTCCGTAACGATGATCCTGTTTTCCTGCGGAATGAACCGCGTCTTCCTCTTCTCCTTGGACTTCCCTGACCCCGAGGTTCCTTGCTGGTTGTCTGTGGGGCTTGTGGGGTTTGCGTTGTCCTCTGCACTCGGTCCGGGTGCATCCATGGTGCTACGCAGTTTAACTTTTTTTTTTCCTGCTTTTATGGTGCATTTTCTCGCATGACGCGTGGGAATTGCAGGCATGTCGCTGGTTATCGCTGATTTTTGTATCGCGATTTGGGGCATCGCAACTTTTTTTCGCGTTCGTGTTTCGCATTTTTTCGGCGTCGCGTTAATTTTAACGCGGTCATTTGGCGCGTTATCGTGAGACTATCGCATGGTGCCGCCGGGTTGAGAATACAACGTTAACACAGTGTTATTTTCCCCCGATGGACTGCGATGTGCAAAGTTGCGTTAAGCTAATTTTGCGATAATTATCACACGTTCTTGAGAATATCCCCTATTGTGTCTTAACGAAAAGAAGAGAAAACAGCAATTACAGCCACATTGATAGCAAAAAACTGGATAAACTAAATTCATAGTTTAAATAATTTTTATTTGTTTCATTAAATAGACTTTAGTGCAATAGTGATAGGCATTTAATACAGATCATAAATGATGTGCACTACATATACAGTAATTTGCTTTAAAAAGATATGCAGATAATTATAATAAATAGATTAAAATGTAGATAAAAAAGGAGAAATTCCAGATAACTATTATTTACAGATTAAAAGTGATATTCAATTTATCTCATATGGCATGCATCCACAAGCATTCAAGCATATTCAAACTACTGTAAATTTCATACATATCTTAGGTCTACTAAAATTAGGAAAATAAACCTATAACATCAATCCCCCCACCCACAGTTCAAGAAAAGCAGTCATAAATAAAGTGTCAAAATATTCCACATGGGTAAGTATATCACGGTAGCACCGATTATCACCCAATATATCAGTATTACACTAGATTTCCCTCTTTCACCCGCAAGGACTTAGGGAGCTATCCGATGAATCTGTGTCTGCTTCTGGGGCCCACAAACTATCCACCAGGTGTCCCCACGCTTTAATCCTTTCAATTTTCCCTTGTCCTCTTTTTATCTCACGAAACAACACAGCACTCTCCAAACTTGCCCATTTAACCATTTCTTAACACCATTTAGTAACTTGAGGACCATGTGCTGATTTCCAGTGCATAGACAATTCTCGTTTTTCCAAAATCAAACCTAAGGGGGTGATTACGATGGCGGAGGGTCCGCCACCGCCAGCCGTGCAGTGGCGGGCTCTCCGCCATTGGACAGCAATTTTCCCCCGCCATATTACGATGGCGTGGAGAATCGTTCTGGTACTGTGGCGGTCACAAAGACCGCCCGCCACGGTTCCATCACAGGCAATCGTTCCGATTGCCTGGCGGACCGGCCTGCATGTTGTAAATGGTGGCAGTGCCTAGCAGGCACCGCCCGCCAAATTACAATACTGGCTCAAGTCAGCCTTTCCATGGCGATGAAACTGCCATGAAAAGGCTGGTGGGGATTGGCTTCGGGAGCCTGTTGTGGGCCCCCCTTGTGTAGGGGGGTGGTGGTGGTGCACCTGGGGGGTACCCATGGTACCCCCCTACATTGCCCTGCACTAAGTGGCAGGCACCGCGTGGTGCCTGCCACGTAGTGCAGGGAAATGCACGACATGGCTGTTTAGCATTGCGGCGGGTGCTGGAGCCATCAGCACCCGCCGCAATGTTAAACGGGCTGGATTCGACCACCATGGTACCGGTCGCATCGTAATGCATGGTGCGGAACTGCTGCGTTATAGGCGGGCGGTCCCAGTCACCGCTACGATGGCGGGCAGACTCGAGTCCGCCCGCCATCGTAATGGCCCCTTAAGTCAGTAAATCTAGTAGTAGTTTTCTTATTTTTAGGGCAAGAGTATCCCCCTAGGAGGCAGACCAAGGGTGTACAAGGGATATCCCGTAAGGTTATTCAATTAATATATTCTATTACTACCTTCCAGAACTCCTCTAATGAAGGGCAAGACCATACCATGTGGAACATTTCTGCCGCAGCTTCCCACATCTAGTGCATTTTGCAACAGCAGTCACATAGAAGTTGTTAATCCTACCAGGTGTAAGATAAGCTGTATGCAGGATAAAGAAATTAATTAATTTGAACCTAGCATTTCTAGAAACAGCTGGTATATATGCTACAATCCTATCCCAGTCCAAATCATAAAATTTGAGCTCTAAGGGGTCGATTCCGATCTCGGCCGGAAGCGCACCTAACAGTATTCGTCCGGAAAAAAAACCAGCCGAATGCGTGTTTCCCGACCGATTCGAACACTCGTCCGAACGAACAAGTACGATGCGCATAACAGCCCAGATTCCGAGTGAGCCGAACTTACCCATATCAGCTCCTGTTCCCCGCACGAGCCGGATCCGTAAACGCCGATTCGAGTCGTACGGAAGCAAATACACAGCACCTTCCGGCCGGACAAGTACGATGCGCCTTCCGTATGCGCCGAACCCGTCGCTACGTCCGGCACGTTTGAGCATCCGGGCGAGCCGCACATAAGCTCCGTCTCGCGCCACAAGACGATCCACGGCTACGAGACGAACAAGCCTGCGACGAGTACGAGTCGAAGACACGAGAAACCCGAACGAGACGACCCAACCATGAATCCCATCGCGCAGGTCCTACCAATACTCTACATCTATTACCGGGACCGGCACGGACGCGTATGGCGCAGACGGTAAGTCAAACACCCACAACACAAACAAACGACACGTACCCGAAATATGACACACACACATAGGGATGCACAAATGATGTACACTAGCAACAGCAGAACCATAGGGATGGGATGGCCATCACCAATGCCATACACACCCATAGGGGGATGGATGCCTACCACTACCACCACCCCTACTCATGGGGGCCTGGATGCCTACCACTACCACCACCCCTACTCAGGGGGGGCTGGATGCCTACCACTACCACCACCGCTACTCATGGGGGGCTAGATGCCTGCCACTACCACCACCCCTACTAATGGGGGCCTGGATGCCTGCCACTACCACCACCCCTACTCAGGGAGGCCTGGATGCCTGACACTACCACCACCCTTAACAATGGGGGCCTGGATGCCAACCACTACCAACACCCCTACTCAGGGGGGCCTGGATGCCTACCACCACCCTTACTCATGGGGGCTAGATGCCTGCCACTACCACCACCCCTACTAATGGGGGCCTAGATGCCTGCCACTACCACCACCCCTACTCAGGGGGGGCTGGATGCCTGTCACTACCACCACCCCTACTCAGGGGGGGCTGGATGCCTACCACTACCACCACCCCTACTCATGGGGGCCTGGATGCCTACCACTACCACCACCCCTACTCAGGGGGGCTGGATGCCTGTCACTACTACCAACCCCACTCATAGGGGGATGGATGCCTACCACTACCACCACCCCTACTCAGGGGGGGCTGGATGCCTGTCACTACTATCATCCCCACTAATAGGGGGATGGATGCCTACCACCAACACCACCCCTACTCATGGGGGGCTGTATGCCTACCACTACCACCACCCCTACTCATGGGGGCCTGGATACCTACCACCACCACCACCCCTACTCAGGGGGGGCTGGATGCTTACCACTACCACCACGCCTACTCATGGGGGCCTGGATGTCTACCACTACCACCACCCATACTCAGGGGGGGCTGGATGCCTGTCACTACCACCACCCCTACTCAGGGGGGGCTGGATGCCTACCACTACCACCACCCCTACTCATGGGGGGCTGGATGCCTACAACTATCACCACCCCTACTCATGGGGGCCTGAATACCTACCACCACCACCACCCCTACTCAGGGGAGGCTGGATGCCTGTCACTACTACCAACCCCACTCATAGGGGGATGGATGCCTACCACTACCACCACCCCTACTCAGGGGGGACTGGATGCCTGTCACTACTACCATCCCCACTAATAGGGGGATGGATGCCTACCACCACCACCCCTACTCATGGGTGCCTGGATGTCTACCACAACCACCACCCCTACTCATGGGGGCCTGGATGTCTACCACTACCACCACCCCTACTCATGGAGGGCTAGATGCCTGCCACTACCACCAGCCCTACTAATGGGGGCCTGGATGCCTGCCACTACAACCACCTCTACTCAGGGAGGCCTGGATGCCTGACACTACCACCACCCCTAACAATGGGGGCCTGGATGCCAACCACTACCACCACCCCTACTCAGGGGGGCCTGGATGCCTACCACTACCACCACCCCTACTCATGGGGGGC
The DNA here is from genome assembly GCA_963921515.1 of Calotriton arnoldi. NCBI lineage: Eukaryota > Metazoa > Chordata > Amphibia > Caudata > Salamandridae > Calotriton > Calotriton arnoldi. Next base: position 169,902 of record CAWUFW010019614.1, read on the forward strand.
TAGATGCCTGCCACTACCACCACCCCTACTAATGGGGGCCTGGATGCCTGCCACTACCACCACCCCTACTCACGGGGGGCTGGATGCCTGTCACTACCACCACCCCTACTCAGGGGGGGCTGGATGCCTACCACTACCATCACCCCTACTCATGGGGGCCTGGATGCCTACCACTACTACCACCCCTACTCAGGGGGGGCTGGATGCCTGTCACTACCATCACCCCTACTCAGGGGGGGCTAGATGCCTACCTCTACCACCACCCCTACTCATGGGGGGCTGGATGCCTACCACTACCACCACCCCTACTCATGGGGGCCTGGATACCTACCACCACCACCACCCCTACTCAGGGGGCTGGATGCCTGTCACTACTACCAACCCCACTCATAGGGGGATGGATGCCTACCACTACCACCACCCCTACTCAGGGGGGGCTGAATGCCTGTCACTACCACCACCCCTACTCAGGGGGGGCTGGATGCCTACCACTACCACCACCCCTACTCATGGGGGGCTGGATGCCTACCACTACCACCACCCCTACTCATGGGGTGCTGGATGCCTGTCACTACCACCACCCCTACTCAGGGGAGCCTGGATGCCTACCACGAACACCACCCCTACTCATGGGGGCCTGGATGCCTACCACAACCACCACCCCTACTCATGGGGGCCTGGATGCCTACCACTACCACCACCCCTACTCAGGGTGGGCTGGATGCCTACCACTACTACCACCCCTACTCATGGGGGCTAGATGCCTGCCACTACCACCACCCCTACTAATGGGGGCCTGGATGCCTGCCACTACCACCACCCCTACTCAGGGAGGCCTGGATGCCTGACACTACCACCACCCCTAACAATGGGGGCCTGGATGCCAACCACTACCACCACCCCTACTCAGGGGGCCTGGATGCCTACCACTACCACCACCCCTACTCATGGGGGGCTAGATGCCTGCCACTACCACCACCCCTACTAATGGGGGCCTGGATGCCTGCCACTACCACCACCCCTACTCAGGGGGGCCGGATGCCTGTCACTACCACCACCCCTACTCAGGGGGGCTGGATGCCTACCACTACCACCACCCCTACTCATGGGGGGCCTGGATGCCTACCACTACCACCACCCCTACTCAGGGGGGCTGGATGCCTGTCACTACCACCACCCCTACTCAGGGGGGCTGGATGCCTACCACTACCACCACCCCTACTCACGGGGGGCTGGATGCCTACCACTACCACCACCCCTACTCATGGGGGCCTGGATACCTACCACCACCCCCTACTCAGGGGGGGCTGGATGCCTGTCACTACTACCAACCCCACTCATAGGGGGATGGATGCCTACCACTACCACCACCCCTACTCAGGGGGGCCTGGATGCCTCCCACTACCACCACCCCTAGTCATGGGGGGCTAGATGCCTGCCACTAACACCACCCCTACTAATGGGGGCCTGGATGCCTTCCACTACCACCACCCCTACTCAGGGGGGGCTGGATGCCTGTCACTACCACCACCCCTACTCAGGGGGGGCTGGATGCCTACCACTACCACCACCCCTAATCATGGGGGCCTGGATGCCTACCACTACCACCACCCCTACTCAGGGGGGGCTGGATGCCTGTCACTACCACCACCCCTACTCGGGGGGCTGGATGCCTACCACTACCACCACCCCTACTCATGGGGGCCTGGATACCTACCACCACCACCACCCCTACTCAGGGGGCTGGATGCCTGTCACTACTACCAACCCCACTCATAGGGGGATGGATGCCTACCACTACCACCACCCCTACTCAGGGGGACTGGATGCCTGTCACTACTACCATCCCCACTAATAGGGGGATGGATGCCTACCACCACCACCCCTACTCATGGGTGCCTGGATGTCTACCACAACCACCACCCCTACTCATGGGGGCCTGGATGTCTACCACTACCACCACCCCTACTCATGGAGGGCTAGATGCCTGCCACTACCACCACCCCTACTAATGGGGGCCTGGATGCCTGCCACTACAACCACCTCTACTCAGGGAGGCCTGGATGCCTGACACTACCACCACCCCTAACAATGGGGGCCTGGATGCCAACCACTACCACCACCCCTACTCAGGGGGGCCTGGATGCCTACCACTACCACCACCCCTACTCATGGGGGCTAGATGCCTGCCACTACCACCACCCCTACTAATGGGGGCCTGGATGCCTGCCACTACCACCACCCCTACTCACGGGGGCTGGATGCCTGTCACTACCACCACCCCTACTCAGGGGGGCTGGATGCCTACCACTACCATCACCCCTACTCATGGGGGCCTGGATGCCTACCACTACTACCACCCCTACTCAGGGGGGCTGGATGCCTGTCACTACCATCACCCCTACTCAGGGGGCTAGATGCCTACCTCTACCACCACCCCTACTCATGGGGGGCTGGATGCCTACCACTACCACCACCCCTACTCATGGGGGCCTGGATACCTACCACCACCACCACCCCTACTCAGGGGGGGCTGGATGCCTGTCACTACTACCAACCCCACTCATAGGGGGATGGATGCCTACCACTACCACCACCCCTACTCAGGGGGGGCTGAATGCCTGTCACTACCACCACCCCTACTCAGGGGGCTGGATGCCTACCACTACCACCACCCCTACTCATGGGGGCTGGATGCCTACCACTACCACCACCCCTACTCATGGGGTGCTGGATGCCTGTCACTACCACCACCCCTACTCAGGGGAGCCTGGATGCCTACCACGAACACCACCCCTACTCATGGGGGCCTGGATGCCTACCACAACCACCACCCCTACTCATGGGGGCCTGGATGCCTACCACTACCACCACCCCTACTCAGGGTGGGCTGGATGCCTACCACTACTACCACCCCTACTCATGGGGGGCTAGATGCCTGCCACTACCACCACCCCTACTAATGGGGGCCTGGATGCCTGCCACTACCACCACCCCTACTCAGGGAGGCCTGGATGCCTGACACTACCACCACCCCTAACAATGGGGGCCTGGATGCCAACCACTACCACCACCCCTACTCAGGGGGGCCTGGATGCCTACCACTACCACCACCCCTACTCATGGGGGGCTAGATGCCTGCCACTACCACCACCCCTACTAATGGGGGCCTGGATGCCTGCCACTACCACCACCCCTACTCAGGGGGGGCCGGATGCCTGTCACTACCACCACCCCTACTCAGGGGGGGCTGGATGCCTACCACTACCACCACCCCTACTCATGGGGGCCTGGATGCCTACCACTACCACCACCCCTACTCAGGGGGGCTGGATGCCTGTCACTACCACCACCCCTACTCAGGGGGGCTGGATGCCTACCACTACCACCACCCCTACTCACGGGGGCTGGATGCCTACCACTACCACCACCCCTACTCATGGGGGCCTGGATACCTACCACCACCCCCTACTCAGGGGGGCTGGATGCCTGTCACTACTACCAACCCCACTCATAGGGGATGGATGCCTACCACTACCACCACCCCTACTCAGGGGGCCTGGATGCCTCCCACTACCACCACCCCTAGTCATGGGGGGCTAGATGCCTGCCACTAACACCACCCCTACTAATGGGGGCCTGGATGCCTTCCACTACCACCACCCCTACTCAGGGGGGCTGGATGCCTGTCACTACCACCACCCCTACTCAGGGGGCTGGATGCCTACCACTACCACCACCCCTAATCATGGGGGCCTGGATGCCTACCACTACCACCACCCCTACTCAGGGGGGCTGGATGCCTGTCACTACCACCACCCCACTCGGGGGCTGGATGCCTACCACTACCACCACCCCTACTCATGGGGGCCTGGATACCTACCACCACCACCACCCCTACTCAGGGGGGGCTGGATGCCTGTCACTACTACCAAACCCACTCATAGGGGGATGGATGCCTACCACTACCACCACCCCTACTCAGGGGGGGCTGGATGCCTGTCACTACTACCATCCCCACTAATAGGGGGATGGATGCCTACCACTACCACCACCCCTACTCAGGGGGGGCTGGATGCCTGCCACTACTACCAACCCCACACATAGGGGGATGGATGACTACCACTACCACCATCCCCACTCATAGGGTGATGAATGCCTACCACCCACACCACCCCTAAACATAGGACGGGAAATGCATGACACAACCAGCAAGCTCCAACATAAGGAATGTCTGAAAATACATCCCACCAACACCATGACAAACGTGTGTAGTCTGTGTCAAATGCCCACAACACTGAACATGTCATTGAGCATACAATGTGACCCCCTATCACATGTGTCACACATAAATGTGTGTGGGCTCCACTATGCAAGCAGACCATGACCACTGTGGCAATGGGGTATAACACCAAATCATCACAGTGACCAAAAGGTAAGTGTGGGGTCCATAGCTGAACCACATTTTGAACATTGTGGCAATGGGGTCAAAACCCCCATCACCACAGTGACCAAAAGGTAAGTGTGGGGTCCATAGCTGAACCACATTTTGAACACTGTGGCAATGGGGTCTAAACCCCCATCACCACAGTGACCAAAAGGTAAGTGTGGGGTCCATAGCTGAAGCACATTTTGAACATTGTGGCAATGGGGTCTAAACCCCCATCACCACAGTGACCAAAAGGTAAGTGTGGGGTCCATAGCTGAAGCACATTTTGAACACTGTGGCAATGGGATCTAAACCCCCATCATCACAGTGACCAAAAGGGAAGTGTGGAGTCCATAGCTGAAGCACATTTTGAACACTGTGGCAATGGGGTCTAAACCCCCATCATCACAGTGACCAAAAGGGAAGTGTGGGGTCCATAGCTGAAGCACATCTTGAACATTGTGGCAATGGGGTCTAAACCCCCATCATCACAGTGACCAAAATGTAAGTGTGGGGTCCATACCTGAGGCACATTTTGAACATTGTGGCAATGGGGTCCAAACCCCCATCATCACAGTGACCAAAATGTAAGTGTTGTCATGGGAAAAGCTGCAAATGCCAAACAGCATGGATGATTCCTGGTCACAGAACAACAAACACATCTGTGGCATAGTAGTGCTTGTGTCCCATAGCAACATACATTGGGTGAGGCAAACAGTGCAGTGCAAATAAGATATACCTTTGGCCATGTGCAGACAAACATCACCCATGGGGGCTGACATTGGCAACATTCCTCAATAACACAATGACAGAAGTGACCATCATAATGCAGCCCCACATATCTGCACCAATGGACACACAAATGTAGATATCCTTTGGAGACTGTAGATGTCAGGTGAACAAATACCATAACATGGCAGCAAAGGGACATACAAACCATGATCATTGTGCTGACTGATGACCTAGGAGTCCCAGGGACAGCAGGGGAAAGCCAACAAACAACATACAGCCAATGGCACACTAAAGATTTGCCAATGCAGTGGTGCAGATGCACAAACACAAACAGGCAGCCTCACACTGCAGATCAAACACAACAGGTGATGGGGGGGGGGTGTGCCAGGGTCCCCAGGCAACCACACAACACATGAGAAGGCCTGAATCACAATTAAACAGATGTGTATACAGTGCCACACAAAAGTAACTCATGGATCGGATTCCCCTATGTGGGCAAACAGGCATTGTTAGATGAGAGGGAGCCCAAATTACACATGTCATACAAGCTTGTAGGATCAGCAAATAACACAGCAAGAGACAGACCCACCACAGCACTACCCCCAGGGACCCCACATCGTGTTGACCGTGGCCTGCATGATAATCCCACTGTGATGACAAAGCTAGATGTCGTTCACACTGTGAACCACAGTCATGTGTCCTGAGCAACAAACTACCATCACACCTACACAAGCACAAATCAATCAGCACGGCCTGTCAGCCAAGGCCAACATGGAGGTAGGGGTCTAGCCGTGCAACAACTCTCATTTGCACACACTCAACACCACACACCTTGATCTCCACCAATGTGCAGCAGTGAAGCTCACATGGACTGGTGACATTGCACATGCACCCATGACAATCCCAGGGGTGGTTGTGGGAACTAAGGTGCAGAAACCCATCACACCTGGCCAGTCAACAAGACTCGTGAATGTCTGACACACTGCACAGTACGCTGTACATGGGCATGACGTGAAATCCACCACAATCAATGTGATCCCGGACACAGTCACACACCAATGAAGAAGTCAAGGCCACCCACAAAGAACACACATAGACAACTTCCAACATTGCAGCTCTGACCCAGAGGAGTGGCAGCAGTCACACACACAACGTGTCACAATCACTGAAAGCTAACACAAACTGTAAATTACATGACTTGTGTAACCAACAAGTGCCAAGGGGAATCCTGACTGTGTCTCATCTGCGTTTGCCCACAAACTGAGCCCTGACAGCAAACACACCTATGGATGACATGCAGTGAAGGTAGCAGGGACCTGCTTCAGTATTATAAGATCCCTGAGAAAATTCTTTGACTTACTCCCTCTTGCAGCAAGGAAATCAGTAGCAGTCGCGTTAATTCTTTCGCGTCTTGACTACTGCAACAGCCTCCTGGCAGGAGCCAGCAAAAAAACAGTAAAAAGACTCCAGGTGGTCCAACACTCAGCAGCACGGCTTGTCTTAAGACTTCCTCGAAGGTCTTCCGCTTCTGCAGCTCTCAAAACCCTTCACTGGCTCCCATTACATAAGAGAATTCTGTTCAAAATTCTTCTAATCACTTTTAAAGCGTCACTCAAGATAGGACCAAAATATCTTTCATCTCGTTTCACTCCTTATATTACAAACAGAACTCTCAGGTCCTCATCAGCTAACCTGCTCATACCTCCCAATTTTCGATGCAAAACTAAAGGAGGTAAAACTTTTGCAGTGTTAGGTTCCAGAGCTTGGAACCTACTGCCTCTGCAACTGAGAATGCAAAAAACTGAAACCCAATATAGAAAGGCTCTAAAAACATGGATCTTCGGAGCAACAGACGAACTCTGCCTCTCTCTCATCTAAGACCCTTAGAGTGCAATATCACCTCAGTATCAGCGCCAGGATGCTCCCTTCGGAGTGACAGTTAGCGCTTTACAAATATCGATTTTCATTTCATTTAATTTCATTTCATTTCATTTCATGACACCCTGATGACCAGTAATGTGCCATGCACCCACATCCCAGAGAACCCAGTGCGAAGATTTGGGTGGTACATAGGTCAGCTCAGCAAGCATCACAAACAGGAACATCACTAGGGATCCCAGCCTGTGTTGCAAAACGGAAGTGAACACATACAGACACGCTCACACAACACACACCTTGGGCTCAGGCAATGTCACGGAATTACACACTGCCATGAGGGGACTCCACTCCTGTGTAAGGAAAGCTGTGCCATACGTTGTCTCTGCAGGGCTCTATCATATCAGCAGTACACTTGGTCACTCAGTCAACAATTAGCACAAAATGAAGGCTCTCGTCACATCAGCCTGGTCATGGGCAGGGCCGGACTGGCCGTAGCGGGCACCGGGCAATCCCCCGGTGCGCCGCATGGGTGGGGGCCGGTTTTGGGCCCCTGGGGGCCGTTTTTGTTACAGGGCTGTTTTTGCAGCATAGCTGCAAAATTGGCCCTGTAACAAAATCGGCCGAAAACCGGCCCTGTCAAAGAGCTCGGCAGCACCAACCCCCCCAGTGGGGGGGAGTGGGGGGCAGCCGAGCACTTTGCCAGGGCCGGTTGTGGTTCCCAGTCCGGCCCTGGTCATGGGAGTGTCACCGACACCATCTGCACAGATCCAACACACATGTATAGCAAGTTGCACTGATCACACAGATAAGTCCTTCCCCATTGATGCCCAAACTTGCATGTTCAGTGGAGATGGTCACACGGTCAGGGAAATAGACAAATTGAACAATGGCAAGCACAACAGATGTGCAGGGGTGTAACCCACAGATGTGATATTGCAAATAAAAGTAGGAAATCCCATTGCCAAATATTGAAAACATGACACCCTCATATTGCTGCAAAGGATGACATGGATACACACCAGGATAGGACACATTCCCCCTGGACCACATGGGGTCCTGCACAGTAACACTTCATTTCCCTGATATCAAAAATCACCATCAGTGCAGCAAGGGCACGGTTAGCATCATCAACATCATGTACATCAGAAGCAAAACCACTAGAGAACAGAAAGTAGCTTTATTCAGCATTTGTGTGTGAAGAAGTGAAAGTCCAGAAATATAACAAAGGCCAATGGCCAGTCCATAACAAGAGTCCAAACAGGGTGACAGTGCCAGATGTCACCCTTTGCATGCCTGCACAGCTACACATCAGGGACATTCCCCTCGGAGGGGCATACGGGGGGCAGGCCAGGCACCGCAGGGACAGGATCAGGGCTCACCAGAAGGAGGCAGGGAAGGGGTGGTGGATGCTGGAGAGTCACTGACAACTGCAGTGGAGGTGTCTGACATGGTGTGTGCCGGCACAACTGGGGGCTTGAGTCAGATGGTGTGGGTGCCGGCACGACTGCAGTGGGCCGTGCAGATGGAGTGGACAGGTTCCCCACTGCAGTGCCCAAGTCAGACAGGGTGGTAGTGGACTCCACTGCAGTGCCTATCTCCAGGGGAGTAGAATGGGGTTCAGGTAAGGTGGGCAGGACAGAGGGGGAGGACACGCTCTCACACCAGTGGCACAAACAAGCGCAGCGGGGTGTGGTGCTGGAAGAGCAAGTGGTAGGGGGAGAAGGCCGGATCATTTTGGGGATGGTGTATCTGTGGGTGGGGGAACCTGGGGCAGGGTGTGGTGGGGGAACCTGTGGAGTGGGGGCCTGAGGGATGGAGGAAGGAGACTTGGTGGTTGAGCTGCAGGGTGGCAGCGGGGTCTTGCTCTTCCGGGTCCGGGGGACTTGCGGATGGGGGCCTCAGTCTGTCTGCGCCTGGGGGAGGGTGTCCGGGGGTGAGGGGCACTCCTCTGTGTGGGTGGACTTCCTCTTCCCACTGTATGCTGGATCAGCTGGATTGGAGGGGAAGAGGCCGAGGTCACAGAGGAAGATCTGCTGTGTAGGTGGTGTTGCAGGTGAGGCAAGGGAAGGGGCCTTGGAGGGAGAGGTATCGGAGGACTGCGGAGTGACTGTGGATGCCTGTGTGTGTGTATGTACCCCATCCCCTGTGGGTGTGGTATCAGTCCCCTGAGGATGCCTGCGTGCACGTCTTGTTTTTGTAGTGGGTGTGTCTGTGCTGCTCGTGTCTGTGTGTTTGGGTGAATGTGCAGGTGTGCATGTGCTTGGGACAGGTAGGGTGCCAGGAAGTGTGGATGGGGCAGAGGTAGGAGGGGTGAGGGACTGTTGGAGGAGAGACACTGCTGCCGTCAGTGAGGAGTCCATGGACCTATTGCTCCTCTGTAGGGCAGACATGCCAGATGAGATGCCCTCCATAAATGACACCAGCTGAGTCAACAGAGTGGTGTGGGCATGGAGGACACTCAGCATTGCTGTCTGCTCTACATGGAGCTTTCGAAGTAGGTACACAGACTCCTCACTCAGGGCAGCAGGGGACACAGGGGCAGGGGCTGCGGTGCCTGGCACGAAGGAGACATGCTCCTGAACACGGGAGCCTCCACGGACCTCTGGAATGGGAGCCGATGGGAGGGCGGTGGTGGTGGTGGAGGTGGTGGTGGTGGCGGGGACAGCAATAGTAGCTGGGGTGTGGTGGCTGCTGACACCCGCCTCCACAAGGGAGTCATCCTCCGAGCTGCTGTGGTCCTCAGCTGAGGTGGATGGTGCTGAGGACTCCTCGGTGTGGCTCCCCTCGCCCTCCGTGCCACTGGGTCCCTCCGACCACTCATCGGCTGCTGACCCAGTCTGGCTCTGCGGCTCCTCCTGGTCCGTGGAGCTGTCCCCTCCTGTGGCCGTGGATGTATCTGCAAACAATTAGGGAAACAGACAGACATCAGTCACCTGCACTGACCGCACAAAACCACAGTAAGTACATCACATTACAGAGCAAGCCCTGACATCCTTAGTTGAACATTGCCAAAAGTGCCCAAACAGAGTAGGAGAAGCCAATTGTCAGTCTGATGGTCAACCATGGCACTCACATTAAGCCTGGGCGGTGAAATTCGCTACGCTCGCGAAGCTTGCGAAGTCACGGTAACTTCGCGATTCGCGTAGAACGCGAAGTTACCGTGCACTACGCAATTTGCGGCGTAGCG